>CANUEP010143867.1:0-16796 GCA_947857235.1 Jatropha podagrica | reverse complement strand
AATCCTAAATAATTCTATCTTATACATTTAAACATCCTTACATAACCTTGAAAGAAAAGAAAGCTAAAGCTCCAAATCCTACCAAATGATTCACAATCCCCTGAAACAAAATAAGGGATAAGGGGGGAAAGGGGTGAGTATAAAACTTAGTGAATAATAACATATAATACCAAACCCACACATTCATACAAATGATACTTAAGGCATTCTAAATGAACATTCTCCGTTCACACAATGGCAATCATATCATCCATAAACAACTGCAACCATATGCGCATCAAGTGGTTGTTAGTCAGTGAAATCACCTTAACAAGACCATGCTCTCTCCAAGCATGCTTTAATATCCATCATATCACATCATGTGATTCCATGGTCCTGTGACTTATGCACCCAGGAAGCCCACCCCCATTTGGGCAAAACCATAAACAGATAAAAACATTTTTCGCAAAATAATTTTCTTTGTAAAAATATTTTTCACGACACGTGTCATCATCCAGAGTGCACAAGGGGGGCGCCACTCCCACGACTTATGGCCCACTGACGGCATTCTCACCATGCCTGTGCTCTCAACCCAGGTGATTCACATCATTCCAACTCCCAAACAACAACCACATATCATCATGTACAACCAATCATTCACAACATTTATCATTGCACAAACATTCTTTCACATACTATGTATGCAAGAATCTAGAAATAACAAGCACAAGGCATAAAATAAATTATGCTGTAATGAATTTGGTAAGTATTATATATTATTACTGACCTAAAAGCAAGAAGTTGATTTCCATAGATCAACCAGACTTTCACAATAGTTTATTAAGCTTCTTCAACCTAATATCAAATTAACATTTCATATTCAGTCCTTTATTATTGTTTTATTCACAGTATCTATTTATACTCTACTTTCATCAAATGTTATTATTTATACTTTTAAAGTAAATCAATTATTATGGATTTATTTACCACTTTAATGATTAAAGAAGTAATCAACTTAACTTAAATCCAATTATCAAAATCATTAACCAATTTACTTATTAAAATCATTTAATTAAATATTTCATATTTCTTTACCTTCTAATTAAATTTATCATTCACTTTAATAATTAGATGAAATCATTAATTTGCTACATTCTATTTATTAAGGTCATTTATATACATATATGCACAGGTATTTAACTTCCTAGATTTCATTTAAAATAACATTTAACAGAATCCTTTGACCACTTATGCCCCTTAATAACTTTAAGCCTTATAAATTATTTGGCTAACTTGATTTATTTATTAAAAACATTCTTTATTTATTTTACTAACTAATATAATAAAATTTTGGAACTAAATCCTTAAATTCGTTTACTTTCTTATATTTCAATAATTGTTTGAAAATTCTATTTTCAAATATTCGTTTCATTCTATCAAACAATTGCATAATGTCATATAATAAAATCAATTGTGCATATATGTAAATCCTTTTATTTTTACCCAATAATATAATAGAATTTAAGAATAAAAATTCTTAAATTCCTTTAAATTTATTTATTCTTCAAACATTACTTAAATTTCCCTTTTTGAATATTATATTAAACTCAATCAAATACAAGTTATATTTGTATTTATTTAATCAGTTTATTCTAAAATAATTCATACATCATATTAATTCTATTTTTACTGATTCTATCTTGGATTGACAACATTTTATTTATTATTTAATCTATCCAAATTTCACATTTTCAATAATAATCCATAGCCCATCCTTCGGGCAAAATAGTTTGACATTCCATCCGTCATTTTCATTATTTCTCAATTCATAAATCTTTATCACTTTTGTTCATAATCCATTTAAATTGGCTAATTTCACTAATAAATTTGGAAATTTATTTCACAAGTAACTTTCATGTAATTTACTTAATTATAATTAAGCCAATTTAATATAACAGTAATAAATTTCTAATTTGAATTCTATACTGAAATTAAGTGACTGAAACATAATCATACCGATCAACAATCGCACTTCAGATTCGTGTTCAGCGCGCAAAATGCAGCATTCTGCCTTTTTGGGTACCTCGCCGGGCCGCCGCTGGCCAGTCATCGGACTGCCGCATTCGCCGCCATGCATGGTGGCCGAAAAGTCGAGCTTGCCCAGAAATTTGTGCTCTTTACATTATTCGACTCATTTTTGATCGAGGATTCCATTTCTGGCGTCATTTGCTCGAGATTAGGCCTCTAGCTTGCTAGATCGACCACGATAGTAGCCGCTCCTCCACCATTCATGGTGGTTCAATTTTCAATGCTCCATCGCCAGAATAATTGGAGGGGAAATAATCAGAAGACGACTAGGAGTCGATTGGGACCATGCTCAGCGCTTGAGACTGACTGAACGGCGAGATATCGCCGGAGAAGTCTTCAATTGACATCACAAGTTTTCTCTTTGCGATCCAAACGTCACTAACCTCTATCTCGCGAATCAACACCATCTATGTGTTCTTCTCGTCGAGCTCTTGCTTTTAGAGCCTTTGATCGTCGATTTTCATGGCCGGTGGCTGGAGAATATGAAGGTAGAGAGGGAGGAGGGCTGTCGCGCGGTGGAGGATCGAGGAGAGAGGGATGAATGGGAGAGAGAAAGAGAGGAAGGGAAAAATCATTATTATTTTATTTATTTATTTTATATTTTTTTATTTAACTAAATGGTTCCGGTTCAATTTGAATCCATTCTATCCACATCATCAATTCAATCTGATTTTCCATTGATTTAGAGATTTTCAATCGAGTTTAACTATTTGAATTTAGCTTTTTAGGTTCGATTTGTAGAACTCAAAATTTTCTTTCATTGGCTAGAATTTATAAATAATTTTAAATCAAAATTTTATAAAAATTAATTAACAGGTCATTTCAATCCTTCAAGCGTTTCTGACTTATGTTCTCTTCCCCATCTATTATGAGCCTTGACCAAGAGTTATCCTTAAGTGCTTCTGACTTATGTTTACTTTTTCATCTATCATGAGCCTCGATCAAGGGTTAATCATTAGGCACTTTTGCCTAAATTCATTCTCTCAATTTAAAAATGACTTCAAAACTCAAGTTTTACTCCAAACAAGTTAATTACTCTATTTTAAGCCCCTTTTATCTAATGTTCTAATCTACTCCATAAAAATATTTACACATCATATAAGTTTACAATTCCTTTCAAAAAGGTTTTAGGGTTATGGCTTCAATATGATTTTATCATTCAAAGGTTTCTTTCTTTTGAGCTTATTAAATGTTTTAAAACTTACTTTGTCTCTTCTCTAAAAGGATTGTATATGACTATGATGATATTGATTCTTTTCATAAGAAAGTTTTCACCGATTTTATATCCCTTGGTATATTTATCTAGTTTCCTCCTCAATTAGGAAGCTAAGTATTTATATTACTGGAGATATGTCATGTTTTACAGTGATATATAGAGTGTGACATTACGTTTTACAAAGTTATAGTTGTGTTGAAAATAATATTTTTTTTAATCTACACCATTAAATAGTTTTTTATATTATAATAATAAAAAACTAAATGCTCTACATTTGATAATGAATCCTATAGGTAATAAGTAATTTGATCAATTTTAATTCTACTGGTTTATGACTAGGGTTGGACAAACTTCGGTAATAATTGATTTATCGAACCAAACTAAGATTATTTAGTAATATTAGTTCAGTAAATGGTAAACAGTTGGTAAATTTTTCAGAGAAAAATCAATAAATGGTAAATGGTTCGGTAAAGTACTCAAAAATTTAAGATTTTTTATTTACTGATTTACTCAAAACAGCATCATTTTGATTTTTTTTTTTAAAAGGCTAATTCTTATATGGTAAATTGATTAATTTGGAAAATTGATTGGTAAACAGTAAAGGTCTATTAATAAATCGATAAACGGTAAATTCAGTAAATATTTAAATTGATCAATAAATAATAAATATTCAATCGATAAATTAACAAATGTAAATTCGGTAAACGACTAACCAAACCGATGAATCCCTATTTATGTATAATTAGTTTAAATCTAATAGTGAAAAATAACTCAGCAACAGTATATAAATTTTTAAATATGTACCCTCATTTTATCCTTCATCCATGTATGCCACTTTATTTTTAAATATTTTGTGCCCCACCCGTTAACACATTTCAAATTTTAAAAGAAGGCTCTTACGGTCAGCTTTGTCACTGCACAACGCAGATTGAATAACTTTTTTTTTTTGCTTTACCTTCCTTTTTGGCCTTAACGAAATCAAAGCTTTCCTTCTTCTTTTCTCTTTATTCAACGAGTAATGGAAGATAACCAAAATCAATGTCCTGACCCACTTCTTCTCACTGACGTTTCATGGAATTTGCAGCACCACACCACCTCTAAATGTAATTACATAGTGATTTCTTCTCCGTTTCCTCTACTTTTGCTTCCCTAGTTTCTCATCTCTCTCTACTTGGACCTTTGCAGATATTCCACACACTTGTTCAACTTTGCCTATGGCGGATCTTGATAGCGACCGTACGTGTATCACTTCAATTTTACTGTAATTAGATTAGATTTACTTCTTCTTTGCAGTTTAGACACAAAATCTTGGTGTCGATAGGCAATTTGGTTATAATATCTTCTTGAAATAAACTGAGGACTTTTCATTTCTTTTCTGTTATTGTTCATGTGTCGAGATGGCCTTGTTGCTCTTTCCGCTCTTTTATATTTTATATCCGTTTGATTGATTTAGCAGTTACATATATGCAATTTGATTCAATTCAAACTCTAGCAGGTCGTTCTGTGCTTGCGTTTTCTTTGACATCTCCTGATCTGGTTGTTTGTGCTGGTTCGCCTGAGATTCCCACAACTATATATGGAGATTCCTCTGAATTCTCTGATAAAGGCAAGCACAAGTACTCTTTTGAGCTTTCTCTGGAAGATGTTATCAAAGATACACTTAAACACCCATCTGTTAAGTTCTCTCCAATCTGTCAAACATTCAACAATGAATTGTCTCCTGAATCTTCCTCGGAGCTCTTCCTAGAACCGTCAACGGAAGACAAATTACCGCAAAGTTTCCTATCCGGTGCAAGCATCAATTCAGGATCCACTGACGGGGCTGTGGTTTTGAATGGTGAAAAATTTATGGAGGACACTCGTTTTTCAGGCGGTGATTCTGTAAGGACTAATGCTAAAATTGAGGATGGCCTCTCTCTTTACCAAACAGCTCGTTTTGGCAACTTCTCATACTACTTTCCTGAATTAGAGCCAGGAAACTATGCTGTGACACTGCATCTTGCAGAAATTGTTCTCACAGATGGGCCTCCTGGAATGAGAGTGTTTGACGTTTTTCTGCAAGATAAGAAGGTCAGAGCTAACGAAACTTGAGACAAACTGGATTGATTGCTTTCTATATAATTTTAATTGATAGCTTAATTCTTTTCTGTTGATTGATGACCTTCTAGGTCGTTTCCTGCCTAGACATATATGCTCAAGTTGGTGCAAATAAGCCTCTGGTTATATCTCAACTTAAGGCTTGTGTTTATAATGAAGAGGGCTTAACCATTAGGTTTGAAGGAGTAACAGGAAGCCCAATTGTATGTGGTATTTCTATAACCAAAGATTCTTGTGCTTGTAAGTTCAGTTTTTCTAGTTTCTTCTCGTTTCTTGGTTCATATTATCTGCCAATGGGAATATCTCAAGAGCTTCTCCGAAATTGAATGTCAGATGCTGGGGAAACTCAATTCTTGAATCCAATGGATATTTCCCAGGTGCTAGAATGCAAATCACTAAAAGTACAATCTTTTAATCCTATTTATGACTATTGCTTTATGAGCGGAAAGAAAACATCTCTTTGACGACTTCAGTTCTTTTCCTGTCCCCTGTGAACTCGTGGTTAAATAGACAGGTAATGGGGAGCAAGAGGTGAAAGGAGATTATCAGAAGCTGCTACAACATGCTGAGTTTCAGGAAAGAGAACTAACTGAGATGAGGAGGGCAATGGAGGAGCTCAAGAGGGAAAACCATCTTAAGAATAGGGAATGCCAAGACGCATGGAGATCTTTAAAGGGCCTCCAGAATGAACTTATGCGCAAGTCTATGCATGTGGGGTCCTTAGGTAAGGAAGTTCCTTTTTTTTTTTTTTTTTTTTTCTTTCCTGCAGAAAAACTTGTTTCAAACCTCTTCCAAGAAATTAATATTTGTACTTTGAATAATTGTCTGTTTGGTAGCATTTGCCGTAGAAGGACAAGTGAAAGAGAAGAGCAGGTGGTTCTCATCATTGAGGGACATGGCTAGAAAATTGAAGGTACTGAAATTATGACTAGAGATGTTCTTATGATGAAATTAATATGCAATTATGCAATTATTGTTTATAAAGTTTCATTTTACAGCTTATGAAAGTGGAGCACATAAGGCTATCAGAGGAGGCATTGGCATACAGGAAATTCCTTGTGGACATGGATGGAATGGGGTCTATCATTCGGTCCAAAAGTTGGTCAACTTTTCCAATTATAATAAATCCTCAAGTTTGAAAACATTAAATGGTTCTATTTGACTTGTCCATTAATTGTTTCTGTTATCATAGTGAAGCAGCAACAAGATTCACATGAAGATCTCAAGATTAAATTTATGGAAGAGTCCAAGGAACGAAAGGAACTCCACAACAAGGTTTTAGAGTTGAAAGGTAGCTTTATCTTTTGCTTTGATATCTAGAATATGGAAGCTTAATTAGGAAATTAGAAGTCACTGAATACTGATGCTTACTCGCAGGGAATATAAAGGTCTTTTGTCGATGTAGGCCGTTGAATTCTGAAGAACTTACATTGGGAGCTTCAATGGCTATTGATTTTGAGTCTGCTAAAGATGGTGAGCTTACTGTAACTTCAAATGGGCTCCCTAGAAAAACCTTCAAGTTTGATGCTGTGTTTAGCCCTCAAGCAGACCAAGGTAATAACTACCAAATATGAAAGAAAACCATTAAATTTTTCATAATACTTATAGTTTCTTTTACTATTGTCTAATAACCTGTTTGTTATTTAGCTGGAGTGTTTGAAGACACTGCGCCATTTGCAACCTCGGTATTGGATGGTTACAATGTATGCATATTTGCTTATGGACAAACTGGAACTGGGAAAACCTTTACGATGGAGGGCACAGAAGAAGCCCGAGGAGTAAACTTTAGGATTCTTGAGGAGATATTTAGGATAATTAAGGACCGCCATGAACTATTTCAGTATGATGTATCTGTTAGTGTTCTAGAAGTCTACAATGAGCAAATACGAGATTTGCTGGGTTCAGGCTCTCAGCCAGGAGTAGCTGCAAAGAGGTAATATTGATATTCTTGGTCATTTTTCTTTCTTACGGTTCCTACTTCCTAGAACATTTTAAAGATGCCTTTTAGGAGTTAAGACCATTAATCCATATGCCATTCTGCTGCTAAATACATGCATATTGACAGTACTCAACAAGAGAGGATATTGCAGGTATGTGGCTCTATTTCTTTGTTGCTGTTTTCTTGAATTCTGTTGTCAACTTAAGTGGCAAGTTTGAGTGGAAAATTGACTTCACATTAAATGCTTTTGAAATAAGCTATCTCCAGGATTTCATCATTTTAATTATAATATTCCCATTGCTCGATTCTTGAGCATATTCTCTAACAGTTTTTTTTTTTTTTCATATATATTACTGGAAAACTGGACGACTCTGCAAAACTACATAACCCTGAATGTTTTTCGGTATTTTTTTTAGGCTGGAAATAAGACAAGTGGGTGAAGGACTACATCATGTCCCAGGGTTGGTCGAAGCACATGTAAACAACATAAGTGAGGCCTGGGAAGTTCTTCAAAGTGGAAGTAATGCAAGGGCAGTTGGCTCAACCAATGCCAATGAGCACAGCAGCCGATCCCATTGGTATTTGAACTCCATATTCCCATTTGAATCCCAACTTCAGTAAAATTTATTTATATTCAATAACAAAGCCGATCCCATTGGTATTTGAACGCCTTATTCCCATTTGAATCCCAACTTCAGTAAAATTTATTTATATTCAATAACAAAATATTCTCATTAGTTTTGCTGAAGGATATTGTGGTTCTCCATTGGTACAGTATACACTGTGTGATGGTGAAAGGAGAAAATTTATTGACTGGGGAATGCACAAAAAGCAAACTATGGTTGGTTGATCTGGCAGGAAGTGAGCGAGTGGCAAAGACAGACGTCCAAGGAGAGCGACTTAAGGAAACTCAAAATATAAACAGATCCTTATCTGCGCTTGGTGATGTCATTTCTGCCCTTGCAACTAAAAGCCCTCACATCCCATTCAGGTTATAATTCACTGACTGGAGTTTATATCAGTAATCTGAATATGCATATCAACAACCCCATATATGTTCATTCAGTTTGAAACATTCCTATGTAAAAATGTGTGCTCAATTTGTAGGAATTCCAAGCTCACCCATCTGCTTCAAGATTCCCTAGGTACATTTCTGTCTGCAATTCAGAAAGATGGGAAAAGTTATTTCTAGTTCTTAGATTTGGTGAACTTCCTTGTTTTTTTTCTGCTTCTTTCTTTTTGTTATTTATTGCTATCAGGGCAGAATGAAAATAATAAGCCTAATGAATGCATTTTTATTATTTATTAGGAGGAGATTCAAAGACGCTAATGTTTGTTCAGATAAGTCCTAATGAGAATGACCTGGGAGAGACCCTTTGCTCACTGAACTTTGCAAGTAGAGTTAGAGGGATAGAGTTAGGTCCTGCAAAAAGGCAGTTGGACTCTACTGAACTTCTGAGATATAAACAAATGGTACAATTTATTTAAGTATTCCAATTGCTCCATTGTTCATGAAAACCTTTTTATTTTGTATGAAGTTCTGCTTGTGTAAAAAAATCTGATTCTTCTCGTAAGGCTGAAAAATCAAAACAAGATTTGAAGACCAAAGATATACAAATGAAGAGGATGGAAGAAACAATTCATGGATTAGACTTGAAGATAAAAGAGAAAGACCTTAGAAACAAGAATCTGCAAGGAAAGGTAACACGTAAGGAACCTGATGCTATTGCCAATTTGCCTGAAAAATATTTGATTTTCACGTCTGAAATATACTATTTCAGGTGAAAGAGTTAGAGTCGCAACTGTTAATTGAAAGGAAGCTAGCACGTCAGCATGTGGACTCAAAGATAGCTGAGCAACAGCAACAACAAATGAAACAACAGGAAGATGAGCAACAAGCGAGGGCAGCTCTTGCAAATCGACAATTAGGAAGTAACAAGAATTTCAATGAATCTGCAAGAGAACAAGGAAAATGCAGCCAACCGCTTATGGAAAATAACAGCCACAAAGTTCCAGCAGATGGCATTGTCAAGCATATTGATCCCAAAGAAAAAGAGAACAATCCCGAGATGGCTGAACAACAACAGCGATTACCCAAGAGGACTGGGAGAGCCTCAATTTGCACAATAGGTCAACGGTTGCCAATGGCTCAAGCTCCAAGGCGCACCTCGCTCATTCCCCTTCCAAGTGTACCTGGTGGTTTATTACCATTGTCATTATGCCACGATTATATTAAAGAAGATGCAGGAGGGTCTGAATCTAACTGCTTGCCAGAGCAAATACATTGCAGCAGTCCTAAAGGATCGAAACATAGCATCACAAAGCTAAGCAGCATATTGAGACGAAGCATTCAAAAGAAAAATCAGATGAAATCTCCAGTGCACCATCACTTGAGAAAAGGAGGTATAAATGTTGGGATGGAGAGGGTTAGAGTCTCTATTGGAAGTAGAGGGAGGATGGCGCATAGGGCATTGCTAGGCAATGGTAGAAGATCAGGAATGAAGGATACTCAGCTGAACCGAATTCAGAGGGAAAAAAAGGAGAGAGGGTGGAATCTTGGAATGGTGGGAAGAACAGCAATCTAATTATTGAAATTGACTTCCTTCTTGTGTAAAAGAAAGAGATACTTTAGTTGATTCTTTGTGTATGATCCTAATCATCTGATCGATTTGCTGATGTACAGCATGTGCTTCTTGCAACAATTGAAATGTTTGATATTTAATGGGCTATATATTGTTTCCAATTGTAACAATTGCCTGCCTGCCTCCCTCTACATGGCGACTGTTGAGATAACGAAACTCACCTTTTCTTTTTTAGAAAAAGAAAAAAAAAGGGCGCCATTGAAACTTTCCAATAAGAATATCTCGGTTATTATATGCTTCTTTTAAATTTGAACGAAATTTGAAAAAAATCTTTAATTGACTCAAATTAGGGTGCACTAATTGATGAAACCAAAGAGAATTCGGGAACTAGATTTTCGATTTAAACGTTTAATTAATTGGCCAATTATTAAAGCTCAATCTAAGGTTATGTTTGGCATAATATAATCAACCATGTAATAGAATGATGATTACATAACACGATTGATTATATTATTTGATTATATTTTTTTTGGACAATGTAATATAATTGAGATAATATATGTAATGTTTATTACTTAAATTGATATAATATTCATTATATATATAAAAAAAATACATGTATTAATTTGAGGATGTGTGGTTTTTCCATTTCTTCTCTTGAAAGGAAGAAATGAATTCGAACGGGCTTAATTAATTTTATTTAATAAAATTAATTTTCAGTATTAAGATGTGAAACCAGACATTGAGATGTGAAACTTTTATGCTCTTGTTTTTTCGGAAAACATGTCAAACCCACATTCAATCTCATCCATACAACATGAAATAAATCATCCAAAGAAAGGGAGGTGAGGAGAATAGAATACAACCCTTCCTAAAATACAATCTACCCATTACCCTCCAAATTTTTCAATACCTAAGCTAACTATTACAAATAGGCAATAATAGGAATCTCATTAATGACTCTTTATATTGAGCTTAAATAAGAATTAAAACAAAGAAATAAAGGAAACCATTCAAAGAACAATGGATAGAAATAAATAAATATCCACAAGAGTTAGATAACAACCACATTCATTCACAAAAATGGAAATAAGGAATGTTAATATTAATGCTAAAGTGTGATGGGTTTGATTAACAAGAACTAAAGAGCATTAAAGTAAAATGCATATAAGTCAAAGACTGAAATTTAAATTGCTGGAATTTAAAGAACAGTAATTAAATGACAAGAATTTAAATGATTACATGAGATTTAAGTTCATGATCTTGATGCTCATCTTTGAAAGATGAGCAAATACATCTATCATTGCTCTTAATCTCATTTTTATTAGTTTATTCGATTTATATATGACGTAATACGCATCACAAACCATTTAAGTTTAGAGCTTGGTCATTGGAACTCCGATCGAGATATTTATTGGATTTTTAATCGTTCAGAGCCTCTGAATTTAAGGGCCTAATGCCACAGGAGACTATGGCATGTGCCTCATGGTTGTGGCACGCGCCGCACATAGTGGCACAGGGCCTTCCGAAATTAGGAAGGCTTTTGGTGTTTATTGGGTGAAAATAGAGAATCTAGGCATTATTAGCGTGAGGCATGAGGAAGTGGCGAACACCACTCTTGTTGGCCTCACACCATAGAGATGCAAAAATCCTTGTTTGGTTTATCTAGGTTTTCCTTGTAACCGGACCTAAAAAAGGTGTTTTAAACACCAAAAAGAAAAAAAAAGGACGAGTAGATGGATTAAGGATTATTAAAAACAATCTTTGATGGTTTCTCTTGAAGATTGAATGAAAAATGGATGAAGAGCCTAACTCCTTGGTTCCTAATCCAATGATCCAAGTTTCAAGATTAAAGTTTGTGCTTTTACGATTTTAGATTAATCTTAGGGGGTTTTCTGATTGATTAAATGATAGATCTCAACTTGAATCCAAAGTTAACACAAGTTAACTTAGGATTTTTTAGTTGAGTTTTCAAATTGCAAGAGTCTCACCTTAGATTCTAAAATTCTTCCTTTATGGCACACCCCCCAATGCCTATATATAGGCAAATAAGGCTGGTGGCCCCATTTTAGGCTGACATGGTAAAAATGCCACTATTGGGCCCCGTAATAAGACTAGGCCAACTTTTACCAAATTGGACCAGGTGGCATACAAAATGAGGCTGTGCATCAGGAAGTGCTTTGGGTAGGCCTAATACACTTCTCGAGCATGGTTTCATTGTGAAACGCCGGTAATCCAAAAAAGTAAAAATGGTTTGACACATAGATAATCTCAGTCGTGGACCATCGATCCGAAAACCAAGGCAATTGAAAATCCTATTTTAATTTTATGTGAAAAGCGGTGTATCATTACTGAACCTTTTAGGGTCAAGATTTTTAAGTGAGTTTGTCTCCATTTTGATAATAATATTTTGCTTTTAAGGAAAATATTATCAAAGTGTAAAGTAGACGTGTAGGTAAGAAAATAATTGCTTGGTTTGAGTGACATGCATGACTTTGATGGATGAAGTGCGCCATTCTGGCAGTTTTATTGATGTGGACTTGAAAACTTACCCAGGGGGACTTACCGTACCTTTGCGACATTTGATAGGCTGACGGATTGCACCATGGTGATTGTCGACAACTTCTACAGCTATCTTGTGCCAATTGGCAGCTTTTAGTGAGAGGCAGAATGAGATGCGGCACATAAGACGGCTTTTGAGTGCGCCATTTCAGACGACTTCAATGGATGAATGAGTACGGTACTTCGGTCCACCGATACCATTATGACATTTGACAGGTGGACAGATTATGCCATGGTGATTGTTGGTGACTTTTGCGGCTATCTTATGCCTGTTGGCGGCTTTGGGTTGATAATGTTTCACTTCGAGAGGTTGTCCTTTCAGACAGGGAGAGTGTAACTTGATTTCTGGAATTATGAAAAATAGCTTACGACATTGCTAATTGGTAACAATTATGGGTTTGGTATGATTTTCAATTCGAATAAGTTATTTTCATAATTATTAAGTCTAGATTGTAATTTATATATTCACTGTTATTTGTTTGATTGGTCATGCATAAAATGATTTCTAGATTGTGAGTTGTGAGATTGTGTTTTAGGAAACCTAATTTTGGAATTTAATGTGATACAGTTCTGATTACACCTAGATATTTGAAATTAGGATTAAAAATGATGTTAAATGGATTTGAGAATATTGTTCCTAAATTGATATGATTTTCCATATTTATTGGGCGTTAAAATAATTAATTTTGTATTTATTGTCAATTATTGGATTTGATTTCCAAATATGATTTATTGATAACTATTATTATTAATAAAGGAATTTTTGTTAAAGTATAGTTTTAATTATATTTATTGATATTTCATTATGGATATTTTATTAAATGAGTTTTTGTTAAATAAGTGGGCTTATTTGATTATGGGCCATTTTGAGTGAAAAAAAAAGAAAAAAAAAATAATTGTTAACCCAATTTAAGAAGATTGGTAGACACCCTCTTCTAAGAAGAGAGTGACGCCCTCTTCACACACACACACACACACACACACACACACACACACACACACATAAGAGAGTGAAACAAGAAGAGAGAAGAGAAGGAGAGAATAAGAAGTTCATCTCCCATTCCTATGATCTTGACTATAGAAATCTGCAATCATACAATAAATTGAGAGTTAGTAATATCGTAGTAGTGATTTAAGCTAGAAGATTAAAGTGCAAATTAGGTTGTGATCATAGAAGGTTCCACAATCAAGATAAGGGTGAACCTTTTAAGGTTGATAAGGGCAAAAGGAAAGCATAATTGTTTAGTTGGGTTTGCTATTATATGATATGAGGTTAGTACTCTGCAAATATATGTTTAGTTTGATTCCATTTGTTGAAGATGGTGTTCATAGCATTCTTTGTTCTCTCAATTATTGATTTTGAGAATTTATTTTTTTAAGTGTAAAATTAGGAATTGCATATGAATTACGTGAATTGATAAATTTTGATGTTGAACGTATCATTGGGTCGATTTTGAACCTATTATTCGACCCTTCCCATTTTTCATCCGTATTTGAGCTCTTCGTGAAAGTTGTAGCTCTATTTTTTAGCTTTTTAAAACATTCTCTTATGCTCAATTTTCATACTCAGCTTAATTTATGATCTAAATACCAAAACTAGTTTTGTTATGGCATCCCACTTATATCTTCAAATTGATTGCCCATTTTGGCTTTTAAGATGGCCAGATTATGTCTAGTGTCGTTCTTGAAAGTTGTAGATTTACTTGTTAGATTTCCAACTCAACTTCTTATGTCTAATTTGGATACTTATAACTCAAGTTATGAAGCTAATAGATAAACTGGTTCTAGCATGCCTAGCCCGTGTTGTATACTAACTTGTGTGTGTGCACTAAAATTGACCTTCTAGCATGGCCATGTTGTGTAGCATGCCCAGCTCGTGCTACCCATTGACTATTGGTGTGAAATGTGCCTTTTTGGCATGACCGTGCTGTCTAGCACACCCTGCTCATGCTCTTTGCTGTTCCCTTAAATATTATGTCATGTTTAGGACCTCCAAATGACATTTAAACACCCCAAATGCATATATATAACTTTTCTAGAATATAATTCTAATTAAAACCTTTTCTAAATGAGATTATAATTTTACATGAAAATAGAGATATTGATCAAGGTAATAATATGAATATGCATATTGATGAAAAGAACTTTAAGATGGCATAATCTAGACAAGCATGACTAGGGTTTATGCAATAATAAAGGTGTGCAAATAGCTTTAATGTGTGAAGTGAAATATATGTAAGTCAATACATGATCTTAAGTGTTAAAGAATGTTACATTATTGGTATATGACCACGCATGTTACATAATTGGTTCTAATTAAGTAGCTAGATATGTAATTAGTATATTTGGTGTTTGAATTGAGGAATTGGATGTATTATTGTATAATTAGAAGACTTAGTAAATGATTAGTAAGTTTAATTAGAAGAATGAGATATTTATGCTAAACTTGAAATGTGGACCAAACCCTTCAGAGTATTGATTACCATGGTCTAATTAATATTGGTTGATAAATTATATGATAATATTATTAATAGTTTGTTTAATCGGACATATGAAAAGTTTGAGTCGCAATGAATGTTAAGGTAAAGTGTTAGGCCTTGACTTAAATTAGGAAATTCAGCCTAATTGGACCATATTGAGTAATTGAATGTACATTATGTTTAAATGATTTTTGAATTGCATAATGCTAAGCTTAATTACATGATTGAAATTGACCTAACTTGAATACGTATATATATGCTAAATCTATGCATAAGTCAAAAGGTAATTAAGCCACTTAAATTGTTAATAATGCATGTAACACTCAAAAATAAAGATTGATAGACTACATGTGTGATCGATTAAGTGTTAGAAGTCAATTGAGCTTTAAACGTTTAATTGAGTGTGATTGAATGCTAGTACATGATTTGTAACAGACTGATTTTTCAGTAGTGTCAATAGTGATTTACCGGTGTGTGAATAGTACCACTGATCTAGGACTTGGTATTATTTTGGTCGAAAAAAATTACAAAATGTGTCTATTGTCTTATTAAATATTTTTGGAGTATGTTTGCAAGATTTAGGTGGGTAGAGAATATTTCGTGAATATTTTCGGAGAATTGCGACAACTTATGGATATTATTTTCTGGCGAATTTTGGCAACTTGCGAATTTTAATTTTTAGTGTGGTATATTGAGGAAATAGATGAGGAAATATTTTTGTGGAGTTAATTTAATTAATTAGTGAAGTTAAGTAATATTTGGAAGTGAATTATTTGAGGAATATTTTGAGTCATTGGATGAGATTACCTAAAGACTCAATCTTAGCCATTGATTTAGCATAAAATGGAGAAGCAAAGTTTGACTATGCTGCTTAATGGGTTATCACCATCTCATCTATACCTTCTCTCTCCTCTCTTCTCCATCACCCATGCCATTTCTACCTTCTTCTTCCTCCTCCATTTCTTTCATTTTTACTCCACAAATCAACACAAAACCACCAAATTAAATCAAAGAAAAACAATTAATCTCTAAGAACTAAGTAATTAAAGTTGAAATTGGGGATTAAAAGCCTGGAGAATTCAAGTTGCCATTGAAAGAGGTAAGTTGTGAAATTTGAATTTGATGATTTAATGGGTAGAATTCAAGGATTAGGCATGCAATAGATGCATTAAATCATGCTCCATTCCTTTTTTTTTTGTGTTAATTTTGATCTTAATGTGAATATCTTCCTACTTTGAAGATATTGGTGAACCTTCCTCAAAGGGCAAGGAGAAGGCCAAAGAGTAGAGGTTCTAAGCTTGTTAAAGCTTCTTTTTAATGTTAGTGCACTAATACCATCTCTTCCTTTTCAATTTCTCAAGCTTTCCATTTCTAGATTTTTGATGAATTTTGATGTTAGAGGTGTACTTAGGTGGGACTATAAGTCATTTTTTACCCTTTATGATTTGCATCTGTTTCTAAATTCATCATGAAAGTTGTAGCTCTATTTCTTAGCTTTCCAAAACATCCTCTTATGTTTAATTACAATACTTGTAGCTCAACTTATGATTTAAATACCAAAACTGGTTATGTTATGATGTCTCACTTGTATATCAAAATTGATTGTCCATTTTGGCCACTAAAATGGTAAGATAATGTCTTATGTTATTCATAATAGTTGTAGTTCTACTTCTTAGCTTTATAAATCATCCTCTTGTGTTCAATTTAGATTCCTATAGCTCAACTTATGATTTTTATACCACAACTGGTTGTGCTGAATCATGTTGGATTGTTGATTTGTGTTCTTGGGTTTCTTACACCCTCTTAGAAAATGATCTGGACTATGGTCCCTTCATGAAATTTGTATCATTTTG
>CANUEP010143612.1:0-28073 GCA_947857235.1 Jatropha podagrica | reverse complement strand
TCATTTTCTTAGGAGGAGCCACCATTTGTTTTTTTTTTTTTTTTTTTTTTTTTTTTTTTTTTTTTTTTTTTATGTTTAAAATAAATTATTTTAAAAAATTTAAATTTGGGAGGAAAAGTTTTGGGAAAATAATAAAATAAAAAAAAAAAAAAAAAAAAAAAAAAAAAAAAAAAAAAAAAAAAAAAAAAAACAAATGGTGGCTCCTCCTAAGAAAATGAAGTGCATTATAAAATACAACGTGAAATAGAAAACATGCAAGCCAAAATATAGTATAAACTACACCCAAAAAGGCAAAAACAATGACTTTGCCTCTACCAACTTCCAAGAGACGTTTAAAACCTTAGCAGCAATTAGCAAATATTCCTAACCAGTAGGAAACTTCAATTGATCCTGCAAAGATTAAAGAAAAAATGTAATATCCCCTCTTTTTCTTCATCCTTCACTAATCAGTAAAACACTCATTCAATCATTTGTAATATAAAATCATCTTAATTTTCTGTCAAATAAGAAATACTCTTTCTTTTTTTGTGAACAATGGCTACTGTTAGGTCTTCTTTTTGCCTAACAACTTCTTCAATCTTCTCTTCCTCTTCTAATTTGAAATTGGTATCAAGAAATTACTTAAACACTAACCAGAACATTAGCAGGATTCGTGTCATTGCAAGTTCCTGCGGCAGTAACCTAATGACACAGTCATCATCAGTTTCCTCTACTGCAGAAAGAACAAATTTTGGGTTCAAGAACTTGACTGAGACTTTTTCGGTTGATGTGCAGACAGCAGAAGGGAGGCCACTAAATGTGCAAATGAATGCACCAATAAGTATGGGGACTGCTCTTAGTCTTGAAAAGGTGGAGAATGTGGCTATTAGGGTTGAGCTTAGTAATGGATGTGTTGGGTGGGGAGAAGTTGCTGTTGTTCCTTCAGTTACTGCTAAAAATCAGATGGTAGCTCTTGCAATGGCTAAGGAAGCATGTGAATTTCTTTGTTGCAGTTCTCCTATGGTGTTGAATTTGGTGCTTAATGAGATTGCTGGTATTCTTCCAGGAACTGAATTTGCTTCTGTGAGTATAATTGACAATATTGATTTTGTTTATTTTGTCTATTTTCTTTTCCATTTTTCTGTTATTTTTATGTATAGTGATTATACGTTGCTTATGTAAGGTTAGGATATGAGATCACAGTTTTTGACTGGTTGAACATTCAAAATCGGTCTTTGATTTAGTGGGTTTTTGGTGACTACTGCTTATGATTTTGACTGAATGGTTTTGTATAATCTGAAAATTGTCCCAGTATATGTGTGGACAAGTGTTGCACTTTTATAGCTCTAACAATTGTTCTTTTCTTTTTCTTTCTTTATGAAACTTCATAAACTGACAAAATTTTATGATTAACTTTAGATTTTTCTGAGGTGTCTGTTTTCTAGAATCAAATTATGCATTTATCAGTAGGGTGTGTATAATTTGCAGGCCATTTAATTCATCATAAAAATTGAATAAATTCTGCCATACAGAAAATGTCTCTGGCTATTACTCTGATTAAATATCGGATGATCTATTCATGAACTTGACCAGACATTCCTCCTAATGCAATTGAGAAACAAAAGCATTTCTGATAGGTCATTTCTCCCTTTCATTTTTCAAAGGGTGATATATTACTTTCCCTTTAATGTACTTATCCTCTAGATATCACTGAAGGTTTGCTAATCTGGAAGCATTTTGTGATGCTCATTAAGCTCTTTATGTTACTAAAGGTTAGGGCTGGAGTTGAAATGGCATTGATTGATGCAGTTGCTAATAGTATTGGTGTACCACCATGGAGATTATTTGGTGGTGTATCAAATACATTAACCACTGCCATCACAGTTAAGTTCTTGTTTTTACATGCATTCTACTACACATTTTTTTTCCTTTTTGTTTTTCTTTATAGTTTATAGAAATGAATTTTTTGACTTGGTTCAATGAATTTCATTCAAGCAGCTTCCATCAATTTGCCCTGCAGAAGCTTCTGAATTGGCTTCTAAGTATTGCCAGTTAGGATTCAAGACCTTGAAGCGAAAAATGGAGAAGAACATCAATGCAGAAATCAAAATTCTTCAAGCCATACAGGCAGCTCATCCCCATTGTTCATTTATACTAGATGCAAATCGGGGATACACACAAAAAGAAGCCATAGAAGTTATTCAGAAATTACATGGTAATGTCATTTTCTTTGGAAAACCTGACTTAAAGTTTAATTTCTTGAATGTTAACTGGGACAAGTTTCGGAAATCATTTTCTTATTGCAGATTCAGGAATAAGGCCTACACTTCTTGAACAACCCGTTCATAGAGATGAACGTACAGGTCTTAAAGAGATCAGTGATTTTGCAAGAGGGAAGTATGGGATGTCTGTTTCTGTTGATGAAAGCTGTGAGAGTCTAATTGATGTTCAAGGAGTTATCAAGGAAAGTCTTGCTGATGTTATTAACATAAAACTAGCTAAATTTGGAGTGATGGGAGCCCTTGAAATTATTGAATTGGCAAGAAATTCTGGTTTGAATCTAATGATTAGTAACGCAGTAGAGACTAGACTTGCGACTGGATTTGCTGCTCATTTGGCCGCTGGGCTTGGCTGTTTCAAGTAATTAATTGCTCTATTTTTATCAACTATTTCATTGTCTGTTTCAAGACTGCTAGCATCACAAATGCATATTGCAAAACCACTTTCTTGAACTGCTTCAAAATTAATACAATGCATTTCTACAAATAGTTATTATGTTGTTTTAGCACGGCTTGCTAAATATTTTGATGAATAAATTCCTTGAATTAAAAGCCTAATTATTGTTGCAAATTGACATGTAGATTTGTTTGTCTAGATATGCCATTTCTGCTCTTAGAAGATCCTGTGATTTGTGGTTATGAAGGTATTATACTTTATTCTTAGACTTTGCAATTGGAGCTTATGCATAGGTTAATGATACTTGTTTAATCCAATTCTGTATGTAGCTTCTGGTGCAATTTACAAGTTCTTAAATGCAAGAGGCCAAGGAGGATTTTTGAAATGGGATTTCTCATCATGGTAAGATATATTTTAATTTTGATTACTTGTATACAACTATCTTTTTGTATCTGCACTATCCGATAGTGGATTAATGTCACAAATGTTATATATATATAAGAAATCTGCTCCTAACCCGTGTAAGCGCATTGTGTCGAATTGAAAGAAATCTGTTTTACTGAAGTGACTTTAGGTATTAACTTGAATGTACTTGAGAATTCTTGAAAGTCTACATATAAGGTTACCTCAAAAGCTAAATGTAATATATATAATGATCAGATAAGTGTTTTGAATGTTGCCTTGAAGTGTACTGAGATTATGAGTTCAAACACCAGTCAGAGCCAAATGGTATTCTGCTTAGAGTATTATTATTATTTTTTTTTTATATAAAAAAAAGGACATAACTTTATTATGATTAATTCACCCTACTTCGGAGCATGAAGAACAGCAGATTTTCTAAACAGCTTAAAAACCTCTTGTGCTAATTGCAGCTTATCAGTCAATCCCATTATTTAAAATTTCAATATGATTTCCTTTCTTTTGCAGACGATTGCTGAGGGTTTAGTTCATAAAAAGTGGATGGTGAAGATGATATCTGCAGCCCAGAGACTGCAAAACATTTCTTATTATATTGCATATATAGAAAGTTACACTAGTCATGTGTTAGTGATGTTAGTTGCTCTGATAAAAAGTGCTGTGCATGAACTTTCTTCTTCGTTTTCTGCTTCCAGCAATGGTGTGCATTTCTGTAATCCATCTTTCAAGAATTCATAAAAATTGGGTTACAAATACATTTCCTTTCAGACTGAACTTTTGTAGAAAATTTCTAAATGTGAATATAAATAATCAATTTCAGCTAGCATAGTTAAGTACTTTCATTTATTTATTTTACCCTCCAGGGAGAAACAAGGAATCTGAATCTATCAAAAAGAGTAAACTGATCTGATAATGTCATTTTAATGTTACTTAATTAATTCTTTATTTTATTTTCATTTTTGTACATAAATACAATCTAAAAACAATAAAAAATTCATAATATTTTTCTTTTTCTTGCATTCATTAGACATTGAATGTAATTCAAACTATTTCTCGCTCGCTCGATATGCAAATAAAGAGTTGGCTGTGGAAATTTTGCACCGACGAGCTTAAACATATTACATCATGGATCTGTCAATATCTCATCCTTAAATGTGATCTAAGGGATATTATTTTTAGAGATTTACATTTGGCATGCAAGAAGTTCACCAAATTGAAATATTAGATCAGATTTAAAACTACATATAATATTTTTAAATATATGTTTTAAGATATAATTAAAAACATAAGATTTTGCTTATAAACATAATTGCCCCATGCACCAAATTTATTTTATATTTTTTGATGGAAATCTTATTTATTTCTATAAAAAATAACATCACAATCAATAATATGATTTAAAAATATAGTCGAGAAAATTTACTGGTTGGAGTGTATTTAACTGTCGCTATTAAATATTAATTGATGAAGGTAGGAGGAAGTTAGTAGCTAATTACTTATGACATTTTAACCGTTTATGCTATCCGACGAC
This sequence comes from Jatropha podagrica, assembly GCA_947857235.1. Taxonomy (NCBI): domain Eukaryota; kingdom Viridiplantae; phylum Streptophyta; class Magnoliopsida; order Malpighiales; family Euphorbiaceae; genus Jatropha; species Jatropha podagrica. The sequence goes on along the minus strand of CANUEP010143612.1, from coordinate 23,470 downwards.
TAAAATTAGTAATTGATTGATTATGAATAAAGGATTTTGGACACTATTCCATAATTCAGATGAACGATGGGAGAAGGCCATTGAAAAATCAATATATTTCAATTATTTTTTTAATTTTTATGAAAATAAATAAATAAATAATGCTATTAAAATACAAGATAGGGATTAAAGACAGCTGCATTAAAATTTCGGATCGGAAAATCCATTAATTAATTTATGGGACCTACCTTTATTAAAGGTTGTGGGGCTCACTGAAGAAGGCCATTGTTTGGAAGCCGACACGACATGACTCACACTTTCCATCCACTTCTCCTTCGCCTTTAAATCGCTCAGTTCACCCTTCGCTCAATGCACCACTTCAGCCGAAAAAACACACACACCAACTCTCTCTCTCTCTCTCTCTCTCTCCCACACCATCTTCGATCAACTGAAAATGAAGAAATTCTCTTACTCAGCGCTATCGCTGGTGGTGGTAGTGGTGGTGGTGATTGCATCTGAGGTGCGCTTGTCAAATGCTGTGACCTGTAGCATTCAGGACCTGAGTCCATGCCTGCCGGCGATTGGCTCATCGTCCCAGCCGTCGACAAATTGCTGCGCCAAGTTAAGAGAGCAAAAACCTTGTCTTTGCGGATACTTGAAGAATCCAAACCTGAAACAATATGTGTCTTCTCCTGGTGCAAGAAAAGTTGCTAAAAGCTGTGGTGTTGCTATCCCTGCATGTTAATTCATGAAATTGAACTAATCCATAATTAAGCAGAGCCATATAAATAATTATATATATGTATTGCGAAATAAAATCTTTTAAGGGACCGATCATATATAGTGATTGGAGGACTATATGTATTTGAATCTCCACTATTATATTAATAAATTATAGTGAAAAAATTTGTCAATACAGGCAGAATTTTCACTATTTTTTAATTTCTAAGTTTCAGAATTTTAATTTAATTAGAAAATTCTAATTTATAGTATTTAGAACTGAAATCCAAATATATTTAGTGATCATAGATTTTTCATTTCAATGGCAAAATTGTCTTAATTTTTTAATTTCAGATTGATTTTCTTAATTTTTTAGTTCTCTGATTTGAATTAAAAATAGAATAAAAAATAAAAGTTTGAATCAGAGTATAATCTCTACTTCAAATTCATTAAAATTATACAGAAACAAGAACCCCTTTGAATCTGTTAAGAAGTTGTTCCATTTTGGTTTTAAATTAAAATCTTACACATTTATAAGTGGGGTGATTTGTACGCGTGATTGGATCTATTAAGAATCTTACATCGACTAAATAATAAATCTACAATAGACTAATCTTTTAGCATTACTTTATACAAGTCCAAATAAGCTCAAATTATGTATTTTCATCATATAGGTGCTAATCTCGTATCCAATTTACATTTACCCACATTTACCCTTTTCGTTTCTAATAGGATCTGAAGTTTTGGAAGTTTTTTTTAGAAGAAATTAAATTAAAAATTTTATTAATTGGAAATTATATATAATTATGAGATACAGATTAATATATTTTTATATTTTTTGTATAAAAAGTCTAATAATAAACTATTTATGCAAAAAGTAAAAAAGTGCAATCTTAATTTGAAGCATCTAATCGAGTTGACAGATATAATATTTATATCATATGTGATCACTTGCTTTAATTTATAGTTATTTATAGTCACTGTTCGATTCTATAGCTTTTTTACTAATCCGATCTAATTACCTTCAAATTGCTCCCTTCTATTGAAAAGAAAATCTGCACTTCTTCTTGCATCTATCCAAATAATGAAAGACAAAATAGATAAAATCATTATAATGGTGTCACTAACTCAGAACTAGATCTGAGAACAAAATCTTAAAATATAGGCAACAATAAATTTTAATATTTTAACAATAGTAACTCAGATTTATAAAAAAATTTGAGAATTATTTGTAAAAAAACAAAAAAAAAAAAAAGAGAAATAGGTGAACATTGATTAGAGCTCAACGATGGCCGACCGTAAAAGGAAAGAAAAAGTTTTTAGGTTTTAAGTTTAGAGAAAAATAAATATATGGCAATCTTTTTTGAAGTCTTTTTAAAATGTAATTAGGCGTACCAATTAAAAGTAAAATGTTATAAAATTAGTATAAGATTACTACACTACACCCAATTTTAATAACTACTTTTTGAGGTGTTATTACTTTAATTTTATATAAGAATATATATATATATATATATATTTGTATATAATTTTTTTTGTGAGGATTTAGATTTCCATTTTTTCCGTATTATGGAAATTATTAATCAAGAAATTTCATCGATGATGCAAATTGACTTCGGCCTAGTTGGTACTATGTCCATTGTCCAAGCAGCTTTAGTAGCTAGCTTTTTCGAGATTCCTCTTGGACGGCTTTTCTTTCCTTTTCCTACAAATTTAACTTTAGTCAAATTATCCTAGAACGGCTTTGATTGCATTTTAGTCTAAGACAAAGAGGGCTGTTGGTCAGCCCACACACACTACTTAAACTCTGTCTTCAATCTTCATAAAGATAAGATAAGAGAATTTGTGATAATTATAATCAGATATGGACCTCATTGCTTACCGAATGACCAGTCGAAAAAGAGAAAAGAAAGGTTAAGTCTAGTCTAATAGATAGAATACAGAAACTAGAACTTTTAGTGGGTGAGCCTTGCCGGCTTGATAGGAAATAGAATAGATTGATTGATAGACTTTTCCGAATAGACTCCCGAAAGATAAAAAGTAGTTAGAACTGAAGCTCTGGCACGGTAAACTTCCTCTCAGAAGGACTAATCCGGAGGATAGTCAATTTGTATATAGGCGCATTGAATTGGCTGGAATAAATTCTGGTGCTTTTTTTTGTCACCGAAAAAGTTTTAATCGGATAAAGACTAATGAAACTTTCCTTTCAAGATTGGAACGAAGACTAAGAAAGAATAGATCGCCTAGCCTCTAGTATAATTAATTAGTTACTATTACCATAGCCAATGAATCTCGTAAGGAGCGGGAAGTAAAAAAGAAATCATTAGCTCTGATTCACCGTCTTTATTAATTTAAAGTTGATCGAAAAACCTCAGCCCAAGAGCTCCTGTCGCTATTGACCCATCGTCATCTCGGGTCGTGTCCCTCTCGGATGGAAGTTCGAAGCATATCTTTAGTTAATTTCTGAGCTCCATATTATCAAATCGAGCGGTCCCCCCAACTAGCATCTTATGGGGTTGATTTTGGTAAATATTAATATAATAGAGGTAATTTTCCCTTCAATAAATATTTAGAGAACATGTTTGATTGCTTGATTCATATACTCATTGACATTTTTTTTTTTTAGGAATAAAATGAAATTATTTAATAAATCGAAGAAACGTCATCAGCAATGCAATGATAAACATGAGGTGGAATCTCCTCGACCCAAATAAACTCATCTAAACTAAAAGAGGAGAGGTTTGCAAGTTCATGAGCCATTTTGTGCTTTTCTCTCCTTGCATGGACTCATTTATCAAAATAAAATATATTAATCAATAAAATTAAATAAATTTATCAAAATTGCAAAAAATTAAAAATTATTATTATTTATTTTTTCTTTTCATTTGGCTTTTCAAATTTATTAATATATAAGAATGAAGAGTTAAGCTTTCACGATATCCATTAATTCTACTATATTAAGACGATTTAAACTTTCACACGTCTCATTAGTTCATTGTTTGATTATTTATAGTAAATTAATTTTTTTTTAAATCATATTTAGTAAATTAGTTAAAATGGAAATAATATTAAACTTTATCCAAAAATCTTAATTATTTAAAACAAAGCTGAATACAAAAATTATATAATTTTGATACATAATTGAAAAAATAATTTTTTGAATTATTATATTTTTAAGTAAAAGAAAAATAATATAATATTATCGAAATATAATTCTAATACACTAATTTCAGATCTTTAAGAGAATAAAAAAACACGAATTTCAAATCAACACTCAAACAGACAAATCAATTGGATGGGACCTACCTTTATTAACTCTTGTGGGACCCATTGAAGAAGGCCGCTGTTGACAAGCCGACAAAAATATGACTCAGGCTTTCGATCTCTCTCCTCCGCATCGTCTTTAAATTGCTCACTCCACTCTTTGCTCAATGCACCAGTTCAGGAAAAAAAAAAAAGAGAAAAAAAAAAACACACTCTCTCAGCATCTCCGATCAACTGAAAATGAAGAAGTTTTCTTACTCAGCATTCCCTTTTCTGGCGTTTGTGTTGGCAGTGATGGTGGTGATGGGGGCTGAGGTGCGTTTTTCAAATGCCGTGAATTGTAGCCCTGCGGAGCTGAGCCCATGCCTGCCTGCGATTAACTCATCGTCACCGCCGTCGAATGTTTGCTGCATCAAGTTAAGACAGCAAAGGCCTTGCTTTTGTGGATACGTGAAGAATCCAAGCCTGAGACAATATGTGTCTTCTCCTCGTGCAAGAGAAGTGGTCAAAAGCTGCGGTGTTCCTTTCCCTACTTGTTAATCAGTAGTAATTAAGTAAAGCTAATCAACAATTAAGCTCACTCTCTCCAAATATCATTATAATAAATAAATGTGAGAATTGAAAACTGAAGAATGGGCGAGCTTTTTGTATTTTCTAGAAAATAAAATCTTAAAAGTGACCCAATTATATATATATGATTGGGAGAACTAATATGTATTTCCTGCATTTGCGTCTAGCTGGGTTTTCAATTTTAACTATTATGTGATCAGAAATCATAGTAATGCATGTAGAATTTCCATTATAACGGTAAATTCTTAAATTATTTCTTACACTCTTATTAATTTTTATTTATTATCTTAATATAATAATTGTTCATGTTTTATTTAAAATGAGAATAATAAGAAAATTATATATATGTAATTGTCTTTTAACTATAATAATTGATATTTTTTTAATCTGTATAAAATTGAGAAGTGAACTATCTCTCTTCGATGGGAAAGTATTTATTATTTGATATCCTTTGATCAACTCTCTAAAAATAAGGAATAATGGCTAAAACTAATGTCACGAAATTCAAATTGTATAATATATATGACTATATGTTAATGTTTATAATAAAAATAAAGAAAATGGCGCTTTCTACTGTAAGATTGATGGAAGACTTACCTATACTCATCGATACACCAAACTAATAATAAATTATTTTGATTCAAATAGATGTATTTTTTTAATAATAATATTAAAAAAAATCCTTTTTTATCCATGTGCAGACAAGTCTTATACAGAGTCGAGAACACATCTGTGATTACAGAATTTCAAAAAAATGGAAAAGAAAAGTGAATAAATATGTGATATTTTCTTTTCCTTCTCTATTGTACGTTTTCTTTTGCATGTAAGGTGTAGGTCACGTGAAGGTATTTGGTTAATTTTTTCAAGAAATTCAGGAGAGTTGTCGACTTTTTCAGTTTTCTTCTGCAATTGCTTGCATGCATGGCCTGATCTGATTCAAACAAATTAAGTTCATATACATAACGTACGTCTAAGAATTATTTTCAGTTAAAGGTAACCTATTCTATTATAAAAAAGGATAATACAAAGGTTAAAGCAACTGCTTTCTTCTTTTAAAATAAAGTTTATTCTCTTAATTGGTCGGTCAGTCGATTTCGGCTTTTGATATCTAATTATTCCAATTTTGATAAAACATCAAATGGGATTCTCTAGTTTTGTGAGATATGGATTTTCGAAGCCCATGTCATTTTTTTTTTTTTCCTTGAGATTGTGATGGATGGATGTCTTAGCTATATACTACAGAAACTGCAAAAATATTAAGAAGGTGGTATTATTTTTAGTGACGATATGGTTTTCCACGTTGACTTTTGCAATACGACGAAGAAATAGTCTTTTGCGGAGAATATTGCCTGGTTTGTGATCGTCGCTGTGCCACCAACCTTCATCAATTTTCTGACTTGTGAGTCATACAGGTTGTCGTTATTTATTTTTGATCGATACTGCTGATCGTTTTTAAACAGTAAGTTCATTGAATTGGTCACTGTTAATATAATAGTTTTACCTATTGACTGTTAAATAGGTAAAACATTTTTTTTTTCTTTCTATAGTCATAATTGGAACACAAACTCGAATTGAGAGAAGACACCAAACGAAAACATACCCAAATGAGAAATTCTTCAAATCTCGAGTAAAACACCAAATGCACTAAGTCTAGAGGAATTAACTTCACCAAAAGATCCACATGAAATGGGCTTGAAGTTGATGGGCCGTCCAATGATTGGGTCCATCATCCATCGCAGAATAATGGAAGGGACTGTGCACAAAATAGAAGTGAATGGTTTTGTCATGTGTATACTCTTTCTGGACTAGCTCTTTTACCTCCAAAGGTGAATGAAGACTAGTCAAATTTATAGACCGTCAAAATAAATACGGATTGGATACCTCGTTCAAGTATTAAAAAAAATTTTAATGCACGAAAAAAAAAAAATTACAAATATATGGATAAAATTGGTGTCCTTTTCAGTTTTTCTGGCTAGCCAAACAATAGCACAGCAAATGGAAAACGGAATAAAAATTGGTCCATACATAGCACGTAGGTCATAGAGATCCCATGACAAGTGGTATAATTGTAAATATATATTAATAAGTATTTAAGTTGTGGACTGAATGCATAATCCTGTGCTAATACAACTCTCTGAGTCTCCAAGAGTCATTGTCTTTTTCAATCCCATAATTAAAAAAATAAAAAAAAAATGCATAAAAGATAAAATAAGCTGCCCCACCACTCAACCAATTAATTATTGTTCATTGGATCCTATCTTGCATAAAATTAAGATTTTATGGATATTATTTATTTTAATTCAAGGGATGCCTAACATAGTATTTGGTTCAATTCCACAATATATTTTGATTATTTGATTTGATCAGAATATAAAATTCAATTCTCTGAATTGGTATAACTAAAATCAAATTCTATCAAATTTGAAATGAATACTTATAACATAATATATGAACTAAAATATTTGTAAGATATAAAAATATTTTTTTATAATGATTGACTATTTATATTGTAATTTTAATAATAATTTTCTTTCAAATTATTGAATATTTTCTATTAAAAAATTAAATAGATTATTTATTTCAAAAATAAAACAATGATTACACAAAATATATCTTCCACCAACTTAATGGTCGTGGAAAGCCAATAACTTTATTACTCCTTTGTAATAAATCCTATTATTTAAAAAAAAAATTACTTTTTCCTTTTTTCTTAAATTATCAGTTCTCAGATCCTATTATCAAAAATAGCTTAATTCACTTTAGAATTTAGTCACATTAAGACTCTTTATTTATCCCTGAAGGTGTATTTAGTAGAGTGAGAATCGAACTTAAAAACTCTTTACACATGCCTAATTTGCATTGTGAACTGAACCACGGCCCGTAGATTATTTCTTCTTTATTAATACAAGTGCTTTTCACATTTTGTAAATACAATTAATTAACTAATTGTATTTATCAAATTATTAATATATTATTAATTAGTTTATATAGTTGTTAATTATTATAAATTTATTAAATAAAAGGTTTTTTTACTTGAATTAAAATTATTGTTTTAAAATAATCAGATTTGAGGATAGTTTAGGAAATAAAGACATAAAATTAATTCCGGAATTATACTAAAGAGTCATAATGTGGTAATTGAATTCTGTATTTTAAGGTACTTCCAAAAAAGAAAAAAAAAATATGTATTTCAAGGTGTGTAAATAAACAGTCAGATGAATTCCACAAGCCAAATGGAATTGACCAAATTTTATCTAACACTATGGAATTTCATTGAATCTATCTCTCTTTTTTTTTTTAAAAAAAAATAAATAAATAAAACTCTCTTTATTTTTTAAATATGACTCAATGGCTCTATCTGGTGGCTTAATGACTTGATTCTGACGGATCCAAATTGCATTTGCATTCCTGTTTCCACGCTGGCAAGAATTAGATAAATGCACCACCAAGTAGACCCTACCAAGGCAGCTGAGAAGTTAGTAGTATTTTTCATCTAAACCAAATCTGACCCGGCCCCAGATCTTATCCACCTCAGAGTTGAACCGCCGTGTTAGCGCCTCCCCTGCTCGGAAAGATTAAATTTAATGTAATATAGATAATTTATTTATTAATTTATTATAAATTAAAAAAATTTAATAGTTTTTTTTTTTTTTTGAAAATGTGACATTTCAAATGCCATAAATATTATAAAATAGAAATAATGTCTCTTTTATTAGTCTAATAAATTAAAAATATTTTTAAAATAGTTTTTATATAGAATTAAATCTCCATTGATAAAAAAAAAAAAATCAAATCGGTGGACTCAACTAATCTTATTAGTTAGTCATACAAGGCATGCTCAATTGGTCAATTTTAAGTATTAATTGTCATTTTTAATTTGTTTAGATGATGCACATGGACTTGATCTTGTTCTTTACGTACTTTTTTTCTATAAAATTATTAAGTGTAATCTCCTTTTGAATCGTTATTTACTTTATTAGTAAAAGCATTTTTTAAAAATTAAATTTGTATTATTTTTTATAAAAATTGACGTCACTTATTTTTCAATAAATACTTTTTTAATGTTGTTTTGAAGGATTATGAATGTTTAAAAAAATATTAAATTAAATTTAGTAACGTAAATATTGTCTATATTTTTAGTTAATTGATTTTAATTATTGCTCTATTATAATTACAATAATTGCTTAATCAGAATGGAATGAGAAAAACAATACTAGAACATGCAACGTCATTTCGTAATCAGTGATTGTAATTGTAATTAAACGTATCTCTAGCAGTATTTAGTCGTGTCCGCCAAACCCGAACTCTTGGAAAATGTTAGTATTACGTGGCGCCAGGACTATGTACACGTGTGTCACGTTCTCTCTTTCCAGGGAAGTGACACCTTGTAAGCTTTTTCTCTCTGATGTGGAGATCTATAGGGTATAAATAGCCAACAATGCTTAACAAAACAACCAACTCTGAACTCTCTCGTTAAGAAAAAAAAAAGGTTTCAATAATTAAATTTCTGTCATCACTTCCATGGCTTCCGATCTCTCCGTTATCCTCCCTCGCGTCCTCATCGTATCTAGACGCAGCGTTCGCAAAAACAAGTTCGTCGATTTTGTGGGTAAATTTCATATCATTCCTTATATTTTTATTTTATCTTATTTTATTCAACCCCTGACTTTGCATATGTTTTTACAAACTCGATATCTGTAGACTGTTCCAGTGTTAGCTATAACTCATTGGCAGAAGTAGAACCCATCTGTAATCATCTGCGAATTGATCCATTTTTATGTATAATCATCCAATATTTTATATTATTATGTTCTTGATTGTGGGTGAAATAATTTTCAGGTGAATATCATCTTGATCTTATAGTAAGCTATGGTGCCGTACCAGTAATTGTGCCTCGTGTTAGAGGAGTACATATGTTATTGGACAGTTTTGAGCCAATCCATGGCGTTCTATTGTGTGAAGGAGAAGATATTGATCCGTCATTGTATGAATCAGAAGAAACAACAAATCTTTCATCAGAAGAATTAGAAGAAATTAGAAGATTGCACGCAAGTGATACAGCCATTGATAAAGAAAAAGATTCAATAGAATTAGGACTTGCTAAACTTTGCCTAGAAAGAAATATTCCTTATTTAGGAATTTGCAGAGGGTCACAAGTCCTAAACGTTGCTTGTGGAGGTACCCTTTATCAAGATATAGAGAAAGAGATATCAAGGAAATGGAATGATCAGTCTCAAAAAGTGAAGCATATTGATTATGATAATTATGATGGGCATAGGCATGTAGTTAAGGTAGTTGAGAATAGCCCTTTGCATAATTGGTTTAAAGATTCTTTAGAAGAAAAGAAAATGGAGATTTCTGTTAATAGTTATCATCACCAAGGTGTTAAGAGGTTGGCTCAAAGATTCGTGCCCATGGCTTTTGCTCCTGATGGGTTAATTGAAGGGTTTTATGATCCTGATGCTTATAATCCTGAAGAGGGGAAGTTTATAATGGGACTACAATTCCATCCCGAGCGAATGAGACACCCTGATAGCGATCAATTCGATTATCCAGGATGTCCTAAGGCTTATCAGGTATCATTACAAATTATAATATGTAAATTTATGTTTAACTTATAAGTACATGTATTTATATGTATATTTTGAAGTAATGTGTTGATATGCACAGGAATTTGTGAAAGCTGTTATTGCTTATCAAAAGAAGCTTAATAGCACTACTAATTCTTTGCCAAAGACTCTAAAGCTAAATCAAGAAATGGAAAAGAAAAGGAAAGTCATTCTTAAAAGTTTCTCACTGGCAAGAGATATGTACACCGCTGGCAAAGAGACAAACCCATCAAAAGAACCAGAACTTAAAGCTGGAGCAGAATTTTTGGAGGTACATACAGTTCCTTCATAATCAATGGAATCAACAAGCAATCCCCATATCAGGATTTCTTGTTAGTTTTATTTAATTACGATATTTCTTTTTCGCTGAATCTTTTTAAGGTACTGTTTGTTAGAAATGAATCCTACAAAAGTTTTGTGAAACTGATCATATCTTCGTATCTATCTTAAATGGGAAATGGGGTTAATTAGCATTTGATACCTGACATCAATAGAATAAAGTACAAATACTCCATTTTGGAGCTAATATCTTATTCAAATTATTGCAGTCAAACACGGCTTTGAGCTTGCAACAGGAGATTAGGCTAAAGCAAATGGGAGCAACAGTGAGGAATGCCGGATCATACCTTGAGAAATTGAAGTTGAATGAAGGAAGAGAAAGATTAGCAAGAAATTTGATGGGGAAAATGGCGGTAGAGCAATTGTCTGATTTATTATCTTTCTATCGAATGATGGGACAGATTTGCTCTGAAGTATTGGAAAGAAAGCTAAATGGCATTGTCAATGACATTGAATCTTCCTGACGGAGCTTCTTTGAGTTTAAAAAAGAAATGTATTGATCACAGGAATTCCCTGGGATTTGATTTTCCCATACTTCACTTTCCCATTTCTTTTCACATGATGCATATGATGCTAGAGAGCAATGTTCTTCGCTCCTTTTTGCTATGTGCCAAATCAAGAAAAGGATTGCTTGGTATCTCGATTCATAAATCATTACTTGAGTCCCCATATTTGGATTTTCTTGACTATTTGTTGAAGTTAAAATATATTTTCTTTTGATGGTAAAGGTCAATATGTAAATGCAACCACTGTAAGGTTTTACTCTAAGCTGTGGTCACTCAATATGTATATAAATCAAGATGAGAGGCTCAATTGTTTTAGAAAGTCAAAGTTTTATCTTTTTTAATCATTTTAAACAAATTTAAAGGGTTAAATTTTGAATTGAAAGATTGATTTTGATGATAACATTAAACCATAGAAATTTATATATATATTATTTTTGTGCTAAAATTTGTCTTACGTAGATTTATTATTAAAATTTATTGAAGAAATTAATTTTTTAAATATGATTGAAGGCCATGAAAACTTGGAGAAATATCTTCAGTTGGTATGTAACTTAGGCAATTAATGTAGGGTAGAGAAAAATGATTATAAGCACAAAATAACTCTCTTTCTCTTTCTCCCCTTCGTTAAAAAATTATGTTTAAATATTTTAAAATATGAAAAGCTGAAAGATTTGAACAAAGCTTCTCTTCAAGTTTTTTTTTTTTTTTTTTTTTCCCAAAAGACCCTTGGAGTAAATCTTCTCAAACGGCTACTTAATGCATTCTGATCTGTAGCAGAGGTTCTGAACTCAGATGTCAGAACTCTGTTATAGCTAAACTGTCTTCTAGTTTTAAATACAACCATGATTATGAGCACAAAATAACTCTCTCTCTCTCTCTCTCTCCCCTTCGTTCAAAAATTATGTTTAAATATTTTAAAATATCAAAAGCTGAAAGATTTGAACAAAGCTTCCTCTCCATGTTTTTTTTTTCAAAAGACCCTTGGAGTAAATCTTCTCAAATGGCTACTTAATGCATTCTGATCTGTAGCGGAGGTTCTGAACTCAGATGTCAGAACTCTGTTACAGCTAAATTGTCTTCTTGTTTTAAATACCACCATGGCTTAGTGCACTTTCCACTCTTCATTAAATGCTACCTGCCGTCAATGTGTTAAGCAAAGGACATGGTCATTTATTACCCCCCATGCCTCATTTCACTTTTGCCACAACTTGTGACAGTCTTATTAAATTCAAATTTTCTCTCACAAACGGTAAACTGTCTTCATCTCTCTATAAAAGAATTTCTGCTTCTCCTTCCCAATGTTGGACAAGTGTTTGAGCCATTAACCCAACATTTAAAATCTCTCAAAGCTCTCTCTTTAATCCCTCTCTGATTTCTTTTTGTTTCTGGTCATCAAGAAAAATTATTTTTAGTGAAAAGAACTTCTACTTTTCATCTCTGTTCTTCAAGATATATTGTTCAAGTGAAAAACTTTCTATTTTCATCTCTTTCTGAAGAACATGTACGTGTTTCTGAGTTTAAAATCTGTATTTATGTTTTTCTGTGCTTATTTCTGCATTTCTCTCTTTCCATATAGATTTCCTTGCAATCTGTTGTGGTTAGAGATACTTTAAAAGAAAAATATTTGCGTAACAGCTTAGTTCAGAAGCTGTAGATTTATGGGTGTTCAAGCAACCTTCTCCTTGAGTGAGATATTAAAGTCTTGATCTGAGTTTTCTGATCTCTGCAAAATAGAAAAGGGTTAAGGTCAACTAGAACCTGTTTAATCTAGTAGGTAAAGGTTAGATGTAGGTGATTAAATCTATTTCCTTGTACTGTTGGTTTGTCTCTTACCCTTGAAAAGAGATAACATCGTGGAGGATCTCAAGTTGTATCTTGGGGAATAAATGCAGGTGAGTTAGTGTCGAACCACTATAAATCACTGTGTCTATATTCTTTCCTTTTCTGAGGTTGTTGCTTGATTATTTTCAGTTTACACAAGTGTTTATATTTTCAGAAATGCAAAGTTAATTTAAGTTCAGTTCTGATTGTAAGCAAGCTCTATCTCTGTATAAAATTAGAACTCTGAATTTCTGAATCATAATCTTCTGAAGTTCTAATTGGTTATTCTAAATTAATTTATGTCTGAGCCTTCAAGTTTAATCCATTTTCTAATGTTACAAAAAGACTTGTAAAGAAGTTCTAAATGCAATAACTTCTCTTTACAAAGTCTTTCTAAACTTGCAGTAGCTCTATGAAGCTGTTTTAATCTTGATAACTCTTCACTAAGTTGTTCTAATCTTGCAAGAAGACTTGTGAGTCAATTCTAATTTCAATTGTTGTACTTCACATAGTCATTCTAATCTTAGAATTGTGTTGTAAGAGTATTCTAAACTAAATATATGTCTCTTATAAATACATTCTAATTTCGCTACAAATAGAATTCTGATTTGGTGTTTTTAAAAATAAAATTTTTAGAAAACCCAATTCACCCCGCTCTTGGGTTGTGCCACACTTATACACGGACCCACAATTTGGTATCAGAGCTACGTCTCTTGACTTACCAAAACTTAACAGCTTGATAGAAAAAATCCCATGGCAGCCACACTTCCTCTCACATCTTTAGAAGGTCAATCTATTTTCAGACCACAGTTATTCAATGGCTTTAACTACTCCCACTGGAAAATCAGAATGGAAAACTTCATTAAATCAGTTGATATAAATTGCTAGAGGAACATCATCAATGGTCCTTGTGTTCCCATGAAGACTGTAGAAAATGAAAGAGTTCCAAAAACAGAAGAGGAGTATACTGATGCTAATTAGAGTGATATTGCTGTAAATGCAAAAGCCATTAACATACTCCACTGTGCTTTAGATTCTGCCGAGTATAACAAGGTTTCTGGATGCAAGTCAGCAAAAGAAGTGTGGGAGAAACTAAGAGTAACCTATGAGGGAACTGATCGTGTGAAGGAATCTAGAATCAATATTCTTTGGAGAGAGTACAAAATGTTTAGCATGAAAGAAGGAGAAACTATTCCTGAGCTGAATTCCAGATTCACTAATATAGTAAATCCTTTGAGAACTCTTGGAAAGGAGATTCTTGAAGATGAGCTTGTTAAGAAGATCCTCAGAATTCTACCAAAGAAATGGGATTCTATTGGAGTTGTGATGAACTACAAAGAGACTCTCATAACATATGATTATCTAATAGGAGCTCTTATTTCTGACGAGATGAAGTTCTCTTTGACTTCAGAAGATAAGAAAAAGAAAGGACTAGCTTTGAAGGTCGATTCTAGTGAGGAAAGCTCTTTTGATCTTGACAGTGATGACCTGGCGCTCATTGATAGAAAATTCAAAAAGTTTTGCAAGAAAGATGGAAGGCTATAGAAAAAGTTCATCAAAAAGAACTTTTCACCTAGGAACAACAACCTACCAAAGAAAGAGCCCTTTGAAGTGGTTTGTTATGAGTGCAACAAACTTAGTCATATCAAGCCAAACTGTCCTAGATTGAAAAAGAAGCCAAAGAAAGATAAGCTGAAGCAAGCATTTGTAGCTGCTTGGAGTGACTCAGATGATTCAAATTCTAAAAGTCAAAGTGGCCCTTACCAATTTTGATTCTAAAGCAGACAACACTCTAAATTCAACACAGAAAGCTGAAAGTAGCAAAACAGATGCAACAGTTCATAAGGATGAAGAAAGCGATGTAAGTATCTCTGAACCTGAATCTGAAAGTGATCCTCTAAATACTTATAATAACCTCTGTGCGGAATTTGAAAAACTTGTTAAAAAGCATAAGGCTTTAAAGAAAGACTATAGAAAGTTGAAAACAGAATGTAATCACTTAAAAGATGCTTTTTATCAATAAGTTACGTGCAAAGATTTGATTATTGAGATCAAAGATCTGAAAAGTTACAATGAAAAGTTTTCTGAAAATCTGAAACACTTTGAAGAGAAATGTGAAATTCTAAATTCTGAAAATGACTTTCTTAAAGCTGAAATTAGAATTCTAAAGTCAATTTCAGAATCATTTCTAAAGGAAAAGTCAGTTCTAACTATGATTGTGCTTCAAGAGAAGAATATGTTTCTATGAGTAAAAATGTCATTTCTAATGTTGTGAAATTAGAACATAAAAAACATATTGAAAAATTTGGCAGTGTTAATCAAATGAAAAATCACAGCAAGAAAACTGAAAAAGGATTTACACCTGTTACCATTAATCCTCCAGGACCCAATACATGTTGGGTACCTAAATCTGCGTGATATTTTCAGGGGTGACTAAGGAGTGAGTTGAGAACATAAATGTGGTGCATGGATAGCGCTTGCTCTTGGCATATGACTGGTGACAGAAAGAAATTCACCAGATTAGAAAAGAAGAAGGGAGGTATAGTGAGCTTTGGGGACAAAGCTAAAGGTAAAATTATTGGTATTGGTGTGGTAGGTTCTAATCCTTCAATAGAAGATGTATGTTTGGTAGAAGGATTACATTGTAATTTGTTAAGTGTAAGTTAGATTTGTAATAAAAATAGAAGAGTGATATTTGAATCATCTCATTGTGAAGTTCAGAATATGCATGATAACAAAACTTTGTTTGTAGGTAAAAGATTTGGAAACATATACCTAGTAGATCTTTCTGATATGCATAACCTAGACATATGCTTAGTTTCTGTTGACAATTCTAGTTGATTATGGCATAAAAGACTTGGACATGCAAGCATGCACCTCATTTCTAAACTGTCAAAGAAAGATTTAGTTCATGGTTTACCCAAATTAAAATTTGAAAAAGATCATATTTGTGATGCTTGTCAATTGGTTAAACAACTAGAACATCTTTCAAATCTAAGGGCATGATTTCTACTTCTAGACCTTTAGAGTTGCTATATCTTGATTTGTTTGGACCTGTCACCCCATCTAGTCTTGGTGGTAAATCATATGCATTTGTCATTGTCGATGATTACTTTAGATTCACCTGGACTCTCTTCCTTAGAAATAAGGATGAGTCATATGACTTGTTTGTTCATCTGTGCAAGAGAATTCAGAATGAGAAAGGATACAAAAGTAACCGTGGAAGAGAATTTGAAAATAAAAAATTCAGTGATTTCTGTAATGATAGTGGAATCTTCCATAACTTCTCAGCACCTAGAACACCCCAACAAAATGGAATAGTTGAACGTAAGAATAGAACTCTTCAAGAAATGGCTAGAACCATGCTGAGTGATTCAAAACTTCCAAAATACTTCTAGGCAGAAGTGGTAAACACAACATATTATATTCTAAACAAAGCATTGGTGAGATCTAAACTTAAAAAGACTCCATATGGGCTTTATAAAGGCAGAAAGCCAAACATTGGTTATTTGCATATATTTTGAGTGTAAATGCTTTATTCTATATAACAAGAAAAATCACTTTTCTAAATTCGATGCAAAATCTTATGAAGGACAAATGATTTTTATCCGTCTAGGTACACAGTAATTAATACTTTTTAATTTCTCAAAGGACAAATGAAAAGTGGACAAAAGGAGCAATTTTAGTACTCCTTCCACCCTAAAAAGAATATAATTCATTTACTATTTTTGCACGGATAAAGAAAGTAGTAACTTTTCTATAATGCTTATTTTAAATAAACACATGAGTAATTGTTATATTGAAATAATAAGTAACAATTAATAAGGAGTATTAAAAATAAAATAAAATTTAATGAGGGTATAATGAACAATTTAAAAATTAACTGTGATGTAAAAAAGAAGAATTATATTTTAAGACAAATCAAAAAGAAAAAAATGGATTATCTTTTCTGAACGAGGGAGTAATTGATTGTAATTAATTAAAAATTTTTTGAAATTTTTTTAGAGTTAAATAATTAATTGTATTCATCAAAATAAAGAGTATTTTTCGTTTTCATTTTTTCGAGTAGAGGTACTTAATTAAATATATATGTTGCAATTATATTAAGAGAGAATTGGAAAAGGGTCATTTTTTTTTCTGCTTGTCAATTATCTCAATAACTTATCAAAAAATATTCAAGGAGCCCATTATTTTAGTCGGCCAACAGGTGCGGTGACACAGACAAAATAAAAGCAAGTGGGACACTATCATCATCATCTCGATGAAAAGACGTGTGGTGCGTAGGGTTTTGGAACTATACTTCTTCCGACTATACCTTTTGAACATGTGATTCAAGTTTAAGGAGAAAAATGATCATTTTTCCTGTAGAATTTAAAATTAAATTACAAAAATTATTATCAGTCATAGTTAGGATAAAACACGGACTTTATTATTTTAATCAGTTATGGTTTGGATAATAAACAAATGAAAGAAGTCAATCAGATGGTAGTTTGATTAGGTTTCAAATTTCAAAATTTTTACTACAGTTATTTTTATCAATTTAGTGAATTAACGGGAGAGTTTTCTCTTCTATATTATGTTATTTTTGCGTAAAATGAAAGTAAAATAAAAGTATTAATTTTTAAGAAAAAAGATTATTAGTGTGAAAAAAATTAAAAATAAAAAAAACCGATGTGATCTTTCACCTAACTCAGATCAATTATAAAATTTGCTTGTGGGGTGGGATTGGTGTGTATCCCTAAAATTATTGGGCCTTTCTTGATCACTTATATCTTATCCTTGATAATAAAACAAATAACTCTTTTTTTTTTTATGGAAAATAAAAATAATCCTATATAGAAATTGAACTTGGCTTTTATTGAGTTTTGAACAATTAATTTTAGTAGCCACATAGTTAGGTGATGTTTTCTGTTTAATAATAGCATTCAATTAGCAATTATTACTTATATTAAAATTTTCAACACAATTATTTGATAACATCATTTAAATGTATCAACTAATCTAAAATTAACCTTTCCTCTAAAAAAAATAATGAGTAAGAATATTATTTTAAAATTTTGTATTGAATAATCAATGTTTATTGGGATGGAGTAGTTGAGATTCCATTTTTTTTTAGAATTTGAACATTGAGTATGAAAATTGTCATTCGCCCCATATATTAGCACACCTAGTCGGAACCTAGTAAGTTTTCACCAATGATTATAAATTCAAAAAAAAATTACATAAAATATCTATTAAATAAATTTACAATTTAAAATTTTAATTTATTGTCAATTTAATCAAATACATAATATTTTTAATTATTATGCAACGGTACACGAATATTTTTATTATTATTATTCCGAATATTATTTTTTAATAAGGTAATTTGTTAGTATAAAATAAATAATTGATGAAAAACCATTCCTATATATTTGATGAAAAACTAAAGCAAAAGCATTAGACTTTGGTCATTTTAGGTGCTAAAAATCAAAGATGACGAGTACAAATAATTCTACCACAGCCACAACCACAACCTCAACCACCAAGAGGTAACTAAACACAGCTTTTAGTATTTCAATCTACCAGAACTAAACAGTTTCTCTGCTTAAAACTTGTATAATTCATCTTTTCTTTTTTCATTTTTGCTTTTGCAGGCTACAAGGAAAGGTAGCTTTGATAACTGGTGGAGCAAGTGGATTTGGTGAGACAAGTGCAAGACTGTTTCTTAAACATGGGGCTAAGATTATAATAGCGGATATTCAAGATGAGCTTGGCAATTCTCTTTGCAAACGACTTGGATCGGAAGAAATTTGCTCTTATGTTCATTGCGATGTAACTAATGATTCTGATGTTCAAAACGCTGTCGATTCGGCCATCTCCAAATATGGAAAGCTTGATATTATGTTTAGCAATGCTGGGATTTTAGGAACAATGGATCCGAGAATCTTAGCCACAAAAATTGAAGATTTCAAAAGAGTTTTCGATGTCAACGTATTTGGTGCTTTCTTGGCAGCCAAACACGCTTCTAGGATTATGATTCCTGCAAAGAGAGGATGTATTCTTTTCACTTCAAGTGTTGCTTCTGTTACTTGCTTAGAGGGTCCACATGCCTATGTTGCTTCAAAACATGCTTTGGTTGGTTTGGCTAAGAATCTTTCTGTGGAGTTAGGGCAATATGGGATTAGGGTTAATTGTATCTCGCCATATGCGGCTGTAACTCCATTGCTAAGGAAATCTTTCGGGTTAATGGAGATAGAGAAAGAGAAAATTGAAGAAACGATTTCGGGTTCATCTAATTTGAAAGGAATTGTGTTAGAACCAGAAGATATAGCAGAGGCAGCGGTTTATTTGGGAAGCGATGAGTCTAAGTATGTGAGTGGGATTAATCTGCTTGTTGATGGTGGTTATAGTGTTACCAATCCCAAAATGGCAATGGCAATGAAAAGCTTGCTTCCTTGAACCATCGGTATTTGTTTAATAATGGAGTCCAATTTCAGTTTTTCTGCAATAATTGATTGTATTTTTAGTACTGTTGGAGATGAAACTTCGTTTGCTTAAATGAAATGTTTGGCAGCTGCATAAGGTAAATTCCAACCTCCTTGAAATTGTGTTCTTTTTAGCTTGTTTTTATTTTTCTTTTAAATGCCAAAGACAGAGATAAAAGTGAGAGATATCGAATTTAAATTTTTTTAACATAGTTATTTTCACAAATTTAATTATCAAAAGAGATGACTATTTATGTTGTGTAACCCTTAACGTTATTTCGATTAATTAAACTTTCAATAAATTAAAAAAATAGAGATAAATGAACAGTAAAGATAGCACCAAGAAAATAGTAATTTTTTTTTTTAAAAAAATTATATTGGTCAATGAGGCTATTATAATATTTCTCTCGCTTTTGACTCATGCAAATTTGATCTACTTAAATGAAAATAAAACTCTCTTGGTTCATCAAAATAAAAGGATGAAATAATGAATTTGACCTAACTTTCAGGGACTAAATAGTAGTTTATCCTAGATATAAATGAGGATTAATGACTGATAGGTGAGGTGCCTATGCCCAGGTGCCAAACACCTACTATTTAATTTATATAAATCAACTATAAAGAAATAATTAAGCCAATTTAAAAGTAATAGTGTTCCTTAATAAATATTTAAAAAATAATTTAATTTATAAGAAATGATAAATTAATTAAATAGGAAATTTAAACTTCTGTTGTAAATGAGGATAGTGTTAGTATTTTAAAAAAATTATTAAGAGCTTATTTATTATTATTGAAGGTTTATTTTTTCAGACAAGCCCCAGTTATAAATTTTCATTTTATCTTCTATAAACTATTTATTTGTTTTCTACAAATTTTGATGGATAATAAGATATTTGTTAATAACTTCCCATTGAATCATTAGTAAATCTTGGTAGAGAATGAAATAAGTTTAATTCAGCATTTATGCATGGATAATAGAGAAAAATTGGCCAAGATATATATATATATATATATATTTATATATATATATTAAAAGAAAGAGAAATTGAGTTTAAAATCTTAGACTATGTTTAGTATAATATATTCAATCATGTAATGAAATGAAAATTATATTACACGACTGATTACATTGTTTAGTTAGAGTTTTTTTTAACCATGTAATGTAATTGAAATTATATGTATAATTTTCATCATTTAAATTGATTCAATATTTACTGTATCAAAAAATTTATGTAAAGTCTATTACATTCGTTAAATCTAATAACCATTCTAAACTATTATCATAATCATCATTTCACAATCACCACTCTACAAACACAGCAACCACCACTCTATTACCATCGTCACTGTTGCCACCATCATCAGTGAAATCATCATCACCACCATAACCATCGCACTCCACCATCACCGCAACCACCATTGCAATCACTGCTCTACCACCACCACCGCAACTACCATCCTACCATTGCAACCACAATCTCCACCCCACAACCACCATTAGTGCAACCATAGTTACAACTACCACCATCCCTCTATTCCCACTTTTACTACAACTATCTTAATCGCCATCACCACTTCAATCACCATTCTATCACTGCCATTATCACAATTACCACCATCACCACCCCCACCACCGTATCATTGTTAGTTATTCTTTTCAATTGTTATATAAATAGGAAGAATCAAATGAAAAATCATTAAGGTTCTTAAGGTTATTCTTTTCAATTGCACAGACGAAACCGCAGTGATCACAATTGCGAATCTAACTTACCAAGTCCTAGACATCAGTAGCGAGTCACAGATTATTAAGGTTGCTAGAACAAACTACATAGGAGTAATCTGTCCTAATCTTCTTCACAACACCACTTTGAATTCAGCTTCTTTCAATTATTCTTCGGATATTCGGAATATAACTCTCTACTATGATTGTCCTGCTCTTTCGAGTGCAATTGCTATACTTGAAGCTGGGTTTTCAAGTCAGTTTACTTGTACCTTAGACGACACCGATAGCAAGGGTTTTTATGTGTCAAGAAGGCTAAGTGATTATGGTAATGGAATAATCAGCTTCTTGATATCTTGCAAAAATAGCGTTACTATTCCGGCAACAGAATCAGCTGTCCTAACTGTAGAGATTAGTCCTACAGAGGGCAATTTGATTACAGCTTTAGAGCAGGGTTTCGGACTTTAATGGACTGCAAACGATTCTACTTGTGGCACGTGTAAATTGTCTGGTGGGCTATGTGGTTACAACTATACGACTAGTTCATTTGCTTGTTATTGCTCTGATCAGGCTCAACCGTTTAGTTGTGGAACAACAAATCAACCGGAATCAGGTGCGTCTTTTTTTTCTTTCTACTACTGTTTTTCCTTGCTATTTTCTGGAATGGTGTCTTTCTTTACAACAGTGCCACAAGAAAATTCAACTTCTTCGTCTCCAATTGTGAATTGAAAGGAGTAGAGGTGAATCAACGGATAATTAAGCGGTCACAATCCATGAAGTGAGAGTTTGAGTAACGTGAGTTGCGTTTCTAAAAGATAAGTATTAATCTATTAGCTTGTATGCCCTTTATGCCCCTTTATGCATTTCGTTAATAATAAATATGAAATTTTTGGTCCATGAGTGGAGCCATATATCTCATCTAGATAAAATTTTTTCATCAATATTTGGGCCACGCTTCAATTGTTTCTAGTTGGATGATTATTAGGCTTTTTACATGTATTTTTTTCCGGATAAAGAGCTTATTTGGTAATATTAGTTGTTCTAATTACTATTAGCTGTTAGATGGTAAATATTAACAGCTAGCTATTAACTGTTTAAACAGTGATTGAAAGCGAATGTGTTTGATAAAAATATTTATTTGATTGATAATAAATTTAAAATGATAAAAAAAATTAAAATATTTTCCTAAAATTTTCAATTAAATTCATTATAAAAGCTAATTTCACTATACCTAATTTTTCAAAATTTTTGGGGGCAAAAATTGAAAAGTTAGCTATTTTATAAATAAAATCGAATATTTTTAATATTTTAGGGGATGGACATTTTAATTTTTAATATTTATTTGAGTTTAAATATAAATATATAAATACTTTTTTTCTTTTATCATCAAATATAAATAAGCTAAATATAAAGATAATAAAATACGTAATATAATAATAGAAAGACTTTATATTAATTGAGGATAAGGTTGTAAAAAAATTTAATAAAACAGTAAAACGCTAAACTTTAGCTAAGATAGCGCTTTAGAAAATACTCTATAAACTTTAAGTCTCTAATTGCTCTACATATTAAGTTATTAAACGTAATAATGGGTAAATCTACTGTACAAAATAAAAAATTATGTATATATATAACAGTAGTTATTATCCATTAGATTTAAATCACCTAACGTGGGCCATTAAATTTAAAAATATTTAATAACTTACTATCTATGAAATCGATAATTCATTATTAAGATATTATTTAATTCTATTTATTATTATAATAAAAAATTTATTTTAACAATCTAAAAGACATAGTTATTAGAAGCTTATTAATAAGAAAAATATCAAATATTCTCTTCATAAATAATTAAAATATTATTTTAAAAAATTATTGAGCTAATATTTATATTCTAAAATGAAATTAAAAAAATATACGTAAATAATATTTTAAATTTGTTGTGTTGTTGATCATAATTTCATAATTTAATTTTTACACACTCCAACGTTATTGGTTATAATATATTCATAACTCAATTTTTTTTTACTGAAATTATTTATTAATTTATGTAATTATAATTGTTTAATTTTAATTGTACGTGTGATCTATTAGATTGCAAATCAAAACTTAATTTTTTCGAATTTATTTATTATCATCTATTAGATTTCAAAGTAATAATAGTGTTAATTGAATTCATCGTTATTAATTTAAAATATAAAGATTGATAATTGAATTATAGCATCCATCTTAATTTTTAATTTCAATATTTAATATTTGTGCTTTTCAAATCTTATTGTAAAATTCATAAAAGACATAATAAATTGCTTAAAAAATAACACTTTCAAAACTTAGTTTCATTTGCTGAATTAATTATAAATATATGATCCATACTATAAATTTTTTAATATATATCAAGACCGTTTATAGATTTTTATAAAAATAATTATCTTAAAATGTTATTTATTGTATTTAATATAATTTCAAATACCCTAC
>CANUEP010143611.1:0-19179 GCA_947857235.1 Jatropha podagrica | reverse complement strand
GCCATTGATTTGTTATTTCAATTTTAGCTACAAACGGAAATTTTTGATTTTCATGTCTTGGCTAGCTTATGAGTTCATTTGTTTTTTGCCAAATTATGGCCATAAATTTGTTAACCCAAAAGAGAAACTTTACAATTCAGGTCTCTTCCTTCTCCTATGCCTCCACACATACATGTTTTTATTATTATTAGTCTCTTTTCTTTTATTAACGTGTGTTGGATATCAATTATAATCATTATATACTCTTTTAATTTTTTTATTTATATAATGTTAAAACATAAATTTTATTTAGATTAAAATAAATATAATTGATTAATTTGTATTATATTTTATCGTACAAATTACTCATAATACTATTTTTTTGTATTTAATTAATTTTTACATAATAAAAGTGGTCTCAAAATAATATGTGCCTAATTTAAAAATTTAGATTGTTAAAAACCTAATATGTGCTAAAAGAGAAAATCTTGCCATTACTCAATCTCCAACCCATACTTATAATTTTTTTTTCTCTCTCTTCTAGACTCAACCATGGTCATGACTACCGATTAGAATAGTTATATAATGGTGATTGGTTGTGTAATTTGAGTCTTGTATAATAGTATTTATCTAAATAACTAGTTAAAATTAGTAAAGGGTATAAATATAAACTTATTAAAAAACTAGCCATACTCTATAATTAGTTTTTATTTTTAATGAACGGATATTAAATGCATAAAAATTATAACATTATTTGCAGGACTAAAATACACTTATAATGTATATAGTATATATTTCTTTATAATAATTAACTATTTACATTGTAATTTTAATAATAATCTAAAAAAGCTATATTCTTTCAAATTATTGAATATTTGCTATTAAAAAATCAAATAGATTATTTATTTAAAAAATAAAACAGAAAAACAATAATTACATGAAACCTTCCACCAACTTCATGCTGCGGAAAACCAATACCTTGTTGTAATTTTATTATTCCATTGTAATAAATGTCATTGATTAAAAAAAAAAGTTTACTTGTTTTAACTTTATTACTCCTTTGTAATAAATGCCATTAATTAAAATAAATAATTGTACTTTTTTATTAATAAAAAACATCCCGTATTTGTAAATAAATTGTATGCATTATTATTTTTTTTATATATATCTGTTAGTATATAATAATAAATTATTATAAGCAAATAAATAAATCTCCTACAATAATTCTAAACAGAAAATAAATTAGGACTGAGAATCTTAATCTAATACGGATTGTCTGAACTCCAGTATATATACTCAAATCTTATTCTAAAATCGGGTCAATCACAATTAATCTCTCCCCAAAATTATGAGAGTTTAACAATTGGTGCGGTGAGTATGAAACACACCCTTAACCTCTCCCCAACCCTAGCTAATCTTCAGCTCTCCATCCATCATGGCCGCCAACTCAACTGAAAACCCTAACATGAAAAATCTAACCAATGAACATGGCAAACCTGGCCATCCAATCAACCTTACTCTCCCACTTGTAATCGATCCCCAAGTAGTAGCTGCCTTGGCTTAAGCTTACTCTAAATTCACCACCGTATTTAAAGGTATCCTAGAGAGCTCAACACCAATGGCGATCCCATTACGCCTCCCAAACCCATAGATTCATTTCTTAACAAAGGAAAGGTTCATCTGCCTTCTCCCAGACACCCAACTCACTCCCTCTCCTATACGCACTAGGAAGTAGAATCAAAACCTACCCATACCCGTGATCAAGAGGTTAGTCACACTCAAATCTTGGATGAGATGAAACTTAGAGATGTAGTTAAGGAGCTAGTATGAGAATGTAACGAGTCAAAGGAGAACGGGGATTATGGCCTCCGTCAAGGCTCGCCCTTAACTCCCACCATGCTAGCAGTAGCCTTCCCACTCAAATTCAAACTCTCCACTTTTTAATCTTATGATGGTTATACCGATCCCAGGAGCCACTTGGCCACTTTTCGAACCATCATGTGCATGCAAACTAGCTTAGAAGATTTGATGTGGAAAGTCTTTCCAATCACCCTCTAAGGTGTCGCACAAGAGTGGTACCCAATGCTTAAGACGGGGTCTATCCATTCTTTTTCACAACTAGCTGCAGTATTTCGAGCTCAATTTATAACCTGCATCCCATCTAAGAAGATCTCATCTGATCTGTTGGACCTGAAAAGAGAAGATGGCGAAACCCTATGACAATATGTGGCTAGGTTTCAAAAGGTGGCAATTCAAGTGGAGAACTTGAATGATGAAGTGGTGGTTAGTGCAATGGCCAAGAATTGGAAATACAACAAGTTGTTTGAAAGTTTGAACATCGACCCACCAACAACTTTTGACGAACTCATGACAAGGGCTCACAAATATACCAAACTATATAAAGCTTATGCGATCTAACAGTAGCATAAACCAGCCAAGGATGAAAGATATAGGTCTAGAAGGCACTCGCCATCAAAAGCAGACATTCGCTAAGGAAGAGGTTGCCCATTCGACCTCTCTAAACAAGCTATTCTATTCGAACCCCATATTCTAGAAGTAGCGAGTTTTCACAGGATACTGAATTCACTTCGGTAAACAAACCACGATCGAAAATCTTGTCGTGGATCAAAGAACAGGGCGATTGGATCCATTCTTTTATTCCAAAAAAATGAGGGAAGATTCAGCAGTCGCAGGGATAAAAGCAAATATTATGAATTCCATAAAGATGTGGGCCATGAAACTGACACTTGTTGGCAGTTGAAAAAAGAAATTAAGCGCCTTATACAGAAGGGTGAATCGAAGCAATTTGTAGGGGAAGGCAAATAAGAGGAAAGACAGTCAGGCAAATCTGACAAGGGTGTTCAGACTGTAGGGACCATTCAAACTATATTTGGTGGTTTGGCAAGTGGTGATAGTAACTCAGCAAGGAAATGAGGAGCTAGAGAGATATACTCTATCCTACCACCACAAAAGCCCAGCTCTAGACAACCAATATCATTCTCTGAAAGTGATGGTGAGTAAGCTCGAATGCCGCACAATGATGCTCTAGTGATCAAAGGTATTTTGGAGAATCTTTTTATGAAAAGAATCTTAGTAGACAAAGGCGGTGCAGTTAATATGATAATTATGGAGGTATTTAAAGCTTTTATACTAGATCCCACAAAGTTAAAGCCCATCCGTACCCCTCTTTTTGGTTTGCGGGTAAGCCAGTTTAGGTGGTAGGTGTAGTGGATATAGATATGGAACTCAGTGGAAAAGAATCTTCGAAGAGACTCAAGCTAGAATTCATGGTAGTGGACCTCCAATTCCCATACAATGCCATATTTGGAAGACGTGCTTTGTATGACCTGGAAGCAATAACAAGCATCAGATTTAACTATGAAATTTTACTCCGATGAAGGCGAAGCAGTGGCTGTGAGGGGCGATCAAAAAGCAGCCAGAGAAGCATATGTAGTAGCCCTAAAGGGTCTCCCACTGACCCTACCAATCATGTGGATGCCAGAAAAAGACTTAATGGTTCAACCTATAGAACACTCTTTTTCGATATTCCTAAGCACAAAGGGGATTTGAGCCTTGAGCCCATGGGCAAACTGATCACATGGGAGATAGAGAAGGCAAAAACCATAAAATTTGGAGTTGATTTGCCAGGTGAAGTATGAGAAAATATAAAGGCAGTTTGGAAGGATAATGTGCACAACTTTGCATGGTCTGCAAAGGATATAATAGGGATTAATCCAAACATCATCTCCCACAAGCTTAGAATAGACGCAAACTTTAAGCCTACCAAGTAAAAGAAATGAAATCATGGCTACGAAAGACAGCAGGCCATAGCAGTAGAAATTGATAAACTTTTCAAGGCGGGTTTCATAAAGGAAGTAGACTATCCAAAATGGCCGGCGAACATGGTTCTTGTACCTAAAACCAATGGAAAGTGGAGACTTCATGTTGACTTTACAGATTTGAACAAAGCATGCCCAAAAGACTCATATCCCTTACCTAACATTGATCAGTTGGTTGATTTAATAGCTGGGTATGAGGTATACAGCTTTGTAGACGTGACACCAGGACATCACCAGATAAGAATGAATGAACTAGATGTAGAGAAAATGATCTTCATCACAGATCAAGGCATTTATTATTGTCGATTATGCCCTTTGGACGGAAAAATGTTAGAGCGACATATCAGAGGATGGTTAATGATATGTTCAAAGAGCAAATTGGCCAAACAGTGGAGGTGTTTGTTGATGATATGATAGTGAAAAGTGTCCGAGTTGTTGATCATCCTAATGACCTACAAGAAGCCTTCAACATTTTGAATAAGTTCGGCATGAAGCTCAACATAGATAAGTGCACTTTCAAAGTAAAAGCAGGAAAGTTCTTAGGTTTCATGATATCTCATAGGGGAATAGAGGTGAACCCTAAAAAAGTTAAGGCAATCATGGAAATGAAACCACCCAACAACATACATGAAATTCAGCAATTGAACGGCCAAATAATTGCCCTCGAAAGATTTATCTCTTGTTCGGCCAAAAGATCCATGCCGTTTTACCAAACATTGAAATAATTGAGAGGTTTCAAATGGGACAATCAATGCCAGCTCACTTTCGACCAGATTAAAGAATTCTTATCCTCCACTCCACTTTTGAGTAGACCTAAGAAAGATGAGCCTTTATATTTATATCTTGCAACTACTAAGAAACTGGTGAACAATACCTTATTTATTGTGTGAGCAAAGTCCTTAGAGGGATTGAGCTCTTATATCCATGTGTGGAGAAGTTGGCTTTCGCCATCGTTACAACAACAAATCACCTACGTCGTTATTTCCAATCACATACCATAATTGTTCACACAAATCATCCACTGAAATAGGTCTTGCACCGAGCTGAAACATTAAGAAAATTAGTGGAATGGTCAATCAGGCTGGGTGAGTTTGATATCAGGTATGAATCCTGTACGATAATGAAAGAACAAGTACTAGCTGAATTCTCTGATGAAGGTCGAGTAGAGGATTCACAATCTACAATACCGAGCCTTGAAGGAGATATATGGCAACTCCATACAGATGGGGTTTAGGAAACCTGGGGGCGGCAGTAAGAGTTGTCTTATAAGGACCAAAGAAAATATAAGTGCAGCATGTAGTTCGCCTAGATTTTCCAACAACTAAAAATAGAGCAGAATACGAAGGCTTGATAGTAGGACTAATGCTAGCTTTGGAAGTACGACCCCTAATCCTTCATATTTTCTTAGATTCACAACTTGTGGTGAGTCAAATTGGAGGCACATTCATGACCAAAGAACCAAATTTAGTTAAATATCCCTCCCTGGCCAAATCCCTTCTAAACAAATTAGAAGAAAGCGGAAGCACATGGAAGTTGTTGCAAATAGAAAGGGCAAATAATAAAGTGGCGGATGCCATAGCCAAAGCTATATCAAGAGGAGAAGCCTTAGCAGAGGAAATCATATTGGAGCAATTAAGCTTTTTGAGCTTTGTAAAATAGGAGATACTAGTCACCCTTAATGATGATAGCTGGATGTGTCCAATAATGGATTTTCTTCAAAAGGATGTTCGGCCGAAAGACAAGTAGGAAGTTATTAAACTCTATCGGAAAGCAGCAAACTATACACTAGAGGATGGAGAGCTCTATAGGAGATCAATGTCACACCCTTGGGCTAAGTGTGTAATTAGAGAATATGGTAATTATATTATAAGGGAGTTACACAATGGAGTAGGAGGAGCTCACAAAGACTCCGATAAACAATCAGGAAGATCATGTTGATAGGATATTATTGGCCTACAATGAAAAGTGACGTTCGCCATTGCAAGACATGCCACAAGTACGATAGAGTGCCTAAGCAACCCTCATCAGAGTTATGCTCGATAGCTTCAGCTTGGCCTTTTGTGCAGTGGGGAATAGATATCTTGGGACCTTTCCTCATAACAATTGCTCAAAGAAAATTTATGGTAGTTGCAATTGATCACTTCTCTAAATAGGTAGAAGTAGAAGCCCTTAGCACCATTATGCCAGCTCGGATCATCAGTTTCTTTAGTAACAATGTCATATTTAGATATGGTGTTCCCCACAAGATAGTCACCGATAATGGGAAACAGTTCAACTCAGAAGCCTTTAAATCTTTTTGCAAGGACTGGCACATCAGTCTACACTTTACATCAGTAGCTCATCTATAAACTAACGGCCTAACTGTAGTCACCAACCGAACCATCCTACAAGGAATGAAGAAAAGGTTAGATAGAGAAAAAGCTAATTGGGCGGACGAACTGAATAGTGTACTATGGGAATATAGAACAACACCTAGATAGGTATAGGGCAAACACATTCTCCTTAGTATACGGAGCAGAAGCAGTGATACTAGTGGAAATTGGGATACCCATTAGAAGAACTGAAGAATACAATGAAATAGAGAGCAATGAAAGTCTAAAAATTAGTTTAGATATGGTAGAGGAGCTCAGAGAAAATGCTGCAACCCGAATTGAGGCACATAAGCAAAGGATAAGGTAATACTTCAAAAAAAAAGTCAAAGTTAGGCAATTCGGAGAAGGTGATACAGTTTGGCGAAAGGCAAAAATAACTAAAGGCTTAACAGGAATCGGAAAGCTCGGAAAAAGCTAGGAGGGCCCTTTTGAAGTGACGAAGCAAATAGGATCAAGTACTTACAAGCTGAGGAAGATAGGGGAGCCAAACTTCCCTGAACTTACAATGTTGACAATCTCAAGCGAGCATACTGAGTGCTTATTCACTTTATAATATGTAACAAGCTCTTCTTTAATCTTATGCATTATAATAATATGATAAGACATTAGGTTTTTTCACTTGATGCACCAATCCTCCAAATTTGTCAAGGGACACTATGCATCAAGTTTTTCCTAAAGGATCTTACTTGAAAATTTATTCCTCATTTTTTAAGTCTTACATACAACTGCAAGTTTGTAAAAGGCCTAAGCAGCCCATAACTTCTCTTTCCTACACTAAGTTCAGAAAAACTATACAAGTTTCATAACTACCATGCTTAGAGGGGGCAGGCGAGGTAGCTCCTAAAGAATGTGGCCGACCCCCCTATCTCCATCGACATATTTTAGGTAGACATCATTTACCCACCCCCAATTCACCTTTGGCTATCTTAACTATCGACTCCCACCATAAGTAGGCCTCTTCCTTCAACGAGGAAGTAGCACAGATCAGTCTATCCTGGGGAGTGCACTGCATCTGCTCCAATACCCTCTCCATAGCTCGGAGCCAAAACTCTACTGCGGAAGGCACATCATCCTTCCGACCCATAAAATCCTCAGCACCATACTTCCTCAGTCTCTCGAAATGGGGACGGACTGGAACAGGGATGGTGCAATTGGAGCCTGGGGAATAGCTCTCGCAACCTGCCTCAAAGCAGCAACTAACTACTGAATGAAATCACCCTATTTAGGCCCTGCAGCAGCTTGCCTCGCAGCCGAGGCGCGCTCCACGTCATAACCCAAAACACCACCAGCGGCATCACCAATTGGCATACCACCCTCAAGCATAGCACCCTCTAGAGGGGCATAACTGTAACACCCACCGCTCAATCCTAGAGGACCAGATGACGAATGCCACATTCGATGCCGGAGCACCGTCTTATCCTAATTAATAATCCAAATGATATATTAGAAGTGGTTAAATTTTCAAAGGAGGTAAGTAATATTTTTTTAAAAAATAAAGTTTAAGGAAATTCCTACGAAAAATTCGCAAGAGTTTCCCCTAAAAATTCAACTTGTCACACAAAGAAAACAAATACACTTTCAATATTTATTCCTCCAAACCCCCAAAACTCCAAATCAATACAACAGATCACGCAACACTTCTCTAAAATCATATCATTCATCTTAGATTCTACCTTAACATAATATCATCAATTCATGGAGATAATTTCTAACAGTCAATCATATTAAATGCTCATGTAGATAAAACATCATAAATAATCTCAAATCTCATTAATTTACAACTCAGTGTTTACAATCTCAAAACTTTTTACAAAGTATCTATACATGCCATAATTTACATCTCTATACATATCCTACACAAAAATAAAGTTTCCTCTTTGATGCTTTGCCTTGGGTCTTCATGTAGCATCCACCGCTTACAACCTGCACGTGATAAAAATCAACTCGCTGAGTGGAAGACTCAGTGGTGCTAAATAAGGTACTTAAAAATATCTCATATAAATTGCTTAAAAATAAATCATAAAAGTTCCTTTATACTAAAAATACTTAAAACATTAATCATATGAAAACTTAATCATAAGTTAACAAAATCATAAATATATATAAAGTGTTCATCCTTGAAAATAAATTCAGGATTCGACAAATGTAAAAAAATTCCATTATTACAAATATATTTCCTTTTCTTTCATAACAGAACTGAACCATTCTTAATTAAGGCTCATATGTAATATGGAAGAAATATAACCAGATTCAGTTATATAAATGTCCAAACAGAATGTGGTCTGTAGAAGCACCACCAGAACATGGTCTGTGAAAGCACCGCCAGAATGTAAATGCGTCCGCCTACCCGAATGTAAGTGCGTTTGCCTACCAGAATGGCATCCAAAGCTTAACATATGATCATAGCTCATCACATAATAGAATGACATTAAAGCCGAGCATGCTTAACAACTAGAATAACTTCATCTTAGTACATTTCAACCATACATACTTGACCAAAATGAGTCATTTCCTTTACAAATAGTCTTATTTCTTATAAATAGTTCCTTAGCAAAATACCTCTTAACTTAGTACTTATTATTTCAAAATTCCTTAACATACAACTTGTATATACTCATCAAATCTTTCTTATGTTCCAAAAAAAATTATACTTTCATAATATACATATATACTTAGCTTAAAATACTTAAAACCAACATTTAGCAAAACATTTCATAACTTAACATATTTTTTTCACCAAAATTTCGTAAACTTACAACTTTAGAAAATTATCAAATTTGCATACTTATGCAAAGCAAATTTCCTATTTACAAAATACATATTTAAGATCCTTAATTTGCATTAATTATTTTTAGTAGTTATTTTTATTAAGATGTATTTATAAATTAGTCAAATTTTGAGGGTTTTGTGGATAAATGTACTAAATCAAGAATTTCCAGCACTTTAATAACCTTGACCTTTAGGGCATAATTGGAGTTGTAGGTCTCCAAATTGAGAAATTTAATTTCTTAGAAAGCTAAGACAAAATTCTACAAGTTTCATGAAGGGCTCAAATCCTAATCGTATCATTTTAAAGGTCAAGGATAAGCAACCTATTCGGACATACTAGTGGGCTTCCATGACAAAATCAATTTTGGTAAATAAATCATAAATTGAGCTACAAGTATCCAAATTAGACATAAGGAGATGTTTTGGAAAGATAAAAAGTAGATCTGCAACTTCCATGAAGGACATAAGACATTATCTTGCCATTTTAATGGCCAAAATGGACAATCAATTCGGATATACAAGTGAGACACCATAACAGAACCACTTTTGGTATTTAAATCATAAGTTGAGCTAAAAGTATTGGAATTAAACATAAGAGGATGTTTTGGAAATTTAAGAAATATAGCTACAACTTTCATGAAGAAGTCAGAAACAGATGGAAATTATAAAAGGGTTAAAAAATGACTTCTAGTCCCACCTAAGAACACATCTAACATCAAAATTCATCAATTCTAAGCAATTCACATAGAACCCCTAAATTTTCATTTAAAAACATGAATTCTCAAAATCACATTTAAAAATAAAAATTGAAAACTTCAGAAACAAAAGGAGAAGGAAAGTATTATTGCACTAACCTCTTAAACAAGCTTAAAGAAGCTTGGAAAGCCTCAATCCTTGGCTTTCTCCTTTCCTTTTAGAGAGGGTTCACCAACCTCTTCAAAGTAGGAAAAAAATGCACATTAAAATCAAAATTAACAAAAGGAATGGATGAAGAATGATTTAATGCACCAATTACAAGTCCTAACCATGAAATCCACTCACTAATTCTCAAAACTTAAAATTCACAACTTACTTGCTTCAATGGTAACTTCAAATTCCAAGCTTAAAGACTCCAAATTCTTACTCTTTATACTTAATTCTCAAGGGTTAATCACTAAAATTTGATTTAATTTGGTAGTTTAATGGTAGTTCAGAGGTAAGAAATTGAAGAAAATGGAGGAGAAGAAGAAGAAGAAAATGGCCTAGAGAAGTGGAGAGGAAGAAGAAAGACAAGGTGTTGATGAGTAGTAATCTTTTAGGTGGGAAAATCAAATTTAACTTCTTAATTTTATGCCAAATGAATGGCCATGATCAAGTCTCTAGTATCCTCATCCAATGGCTCTAAATATTCCTCAAATAATTCTCTCTAATTATCATTTAACACCACCAATTAATTCATAAAAATAATTTCTCAATTATTCCTTAACATACTACCCTAAAAACCACTATTCATTAAATGCCTTAATTCTCCAAAAATATTAATGAAATATTTTCTACCCACCTAAATCATGCAAACATGCTCCAAAAATATTAAACACAATATTAGACACACGTAGCAATTTTTTCGGACCGAAATAATACCGAGTCTCGAACCGATGGTACTATTCACAGACCGGTAGATCACTATTATCGATACTGCATAAGACACTAAATAAATGGACTATTATAGTTACTATCCACCTCCTCATTAGACAGATGCCGAGACATAATTGAATACCTACAAAGACCAATAGGTTCGCATCAGAGAGAAGTTACCAAAATAGACTAATATGACATGTATTTAACTTAAATTACTTACGTAATTACTCCAAATCAGATAAAATCTCACATCAAATCGTATATCCAAGAATTGGCTAAACCTACTCTCCGATACCACTAAATGTAACACTTATCGCCGAATCTTGAAGGACCCGACTATGAGCGCCACATTCGATGTCGGAGCACTGGCTTATCTTACTTATTAACTCTAGATCACATATTAGAAGTGGCTAAGTTTTTTTAAGGAAGCAAGAATTTTTTTTTTAAATAAACGCTTAAGGAAATTCCTACGAAAAATTCGCAAGAGTTTTCCCTAAAAATCAACTCGCCACACAAAGAAAACATATACACTTCCAATATTTATACATATCTCCAAATCCCCAATACTCCAATTCAATACAACAAATAACAAGCACTTCTAAATACTCATATCAATCACTTAAGTTCTATCACGATATTGTATCATTCATTCAGCGAATTAATTATCAACGATCATACACCATAATTTAACAATAAGAAAATATTACTTAATTAATTACAACTCTTATTAGTTTGCAAATCCAATATTTACAACCTCAATACTTCTTACGTTATTTATATACATGACATAATTTACATTCTAGTACATTTCCTACCAAAAATAAGGCTTCCTCTCCAATGCTACGCCCTTATTCTTCCAGTAGTAACCACTGCTCTTAACCTGCGCGTGATAAAAATCAACGCGCTAAGTGGAAACTCAATGGTGCTAAAAAGAATGCTTGAACATATTTCTTATAAAATGCTTAGAAATAAATCGTAAAATTCCGATTACATTGAAAATACTTAAAACATAAGTTATATGAAAACTTAACCATAAGTTAACAAAAATTATAAGTATATCAAATGTTCATTTAAAGAAAAAAAAACACTTCCGTATCGTAACATATTTGGCCTTAGGTCGCCAACTATAACATAAAGGCATTAAAGCCTACTTATACATAATAAGCGCGTCCTCTTAAACATAAGGCATCCAGAACCTAGCATATGATCATAGCTCATATCATAATGGCACTAAAGCCGAGCATGCTCATCTTACATAAATGAATCATATCATACCACATTTCAACCAAAGTACATAAGAGCCCAAAACAAATTCATTTCTTTATAAATAATCTTATTTCTTATTCATAATTCATTAACAAAATATTTCATAACTTAATACTTTTTATTTTAAAATTCCTTTACCTACAACTTATAAAATTCATCAAAACCTACTCATGTTCCAATCCAAAATCATACTTCCATAATGCTCTTATTCACATAACTTTAAAGTACTTAAAATCCATACTTAAAAAAATAAGAGCATGCCTTACCACCTTAGGGTGGTTCGGCCTCCTTAGGCCATCAAAAGGGAAGATTTTCCCTTCCATCAAGCACCATATTTCAAGTTAGAAATACTTAGTTAAAACATTAAAAACCTTTACTTAACACATTTAGCCTTACAAACTCATTTTTACGCATTTCAAGCTCTCTTTAGGTCTTGAAAAATTCTCAAACCTTTGTATTCAAGAAAGAGGTTTTAACCATCATTGAATTACTTATTAGCAAGCTCATTAAAGTTAAAGTCAAGCATAGAAATTAAAAAGAACAAGGTGTCCTTCATCTACCATAGGTTCGGCCAACCTTGGAAAAGAAAGGGAAAATGTTTCCTATTCAAAATAATCACACTCTCCTAAAAGAACATCATTCAAAAACACATTTACCATCAAAGGAAATCAAAACAAGAAATAAAACAAAGGGCCTTCCTCCTAGGGAGGTTCAGCCAACTTTAGGTGAAGGGAAGAAAGGGGTTTCTTTTCCCATTCAAACATTTCTTCATGCTTAAAAATCATTCAAGAACTCATTTATACAATCAAAATCCAACAATTTAATCAAAACATTCAAAATCCCCAAAAATCACAATTAACCCAAAAATTGAAAACTTAAAGATATGAAAGGGGAAAGAGAATACTATTGCACTAACCTCTTAAATAAGCTTTAAGAAGCTTGAAAACCCTTAACCTTTGGCTTTCTCTTTCCCTTTAGTAGAGGGTTCTACAACCTCTTCAAAGTATGAGAAATTTAAATTAAAATAAAAAATTGACACGAGAAATAGATGGAGCATGATTTAATGCATCAATTACATGTCTAAACCTTGAATTCTACCTATTAATTCACAAAACTCAAAAATCACAACTTACTTACTTGGGTGATAACCTCCAATTTTGAAGCTTATGACTCTTCTTAATCCTCTTACTTAATTCTTAAGGTTTAATTACTAAGCTTTGGTTTAATTCATGAAATTTATTGTAGTTTAGTGGTAAGAAATTGAAAGAAATGGAGAAGAAGAAGAAGATTAAGTTGGCGTGGAAGAGAGGGGATGAAGATGAGTGAATAGTGTTTGATGTGTTGTCCACTTAAGTGGCAAAGTCAAACATGACTACTTAATTTTATGCCAACTGAATGGCTATGATTAAGTCAAGGTACTCTCATCCAAGGGCTCTAAATATTCCTCAAGTAATTCTTCTCTAATTATTATTTAACTCCATTAATTAATTAAATTAATTCCACAAAAACAATTTCTCAATTTTTCCTTAACATACTACACTATAAAACACTATTCATTAAATGCCTTAATTCTCCAAAAATATTCATGAAATATTTTCTACCCACCTATATCATGCAAACATGCTCTAAAAATATTAAATAAAATATTAGACATGTATAGTAATTTTTTCAGACCAAAATAATACATAGACCTGGACCGATAGTACTATTCACAGACCAGTAAATCACTATTACTGACATTGCAAAAGACACTAAAAAATAGATTGTTACAAGCTTAGCCTTCTGCTGCTCATCTTGCTCTTTCATGGACTTGGCAACCTCCTTCAAAGTGGCCTCCATCTCATTATATTTCACCTCTAGCTTGGTGTTGGCTGATTTAAGCTTTTGCAATCGATCATACTAAAGAGTGTTAGCATTGATAGCTTGAAGGAGACACTGATGTAAGAAATCAGTGGTTGCTCAGTCATCATAATGCTCGAAAAAGAGCATTGATAGCTAACTCTCAACTAGGGCCATCTTCCCTAACACTACAGTTCGATCCATACTTATTAATAAAGTAAGATCAAAGATCTGCAGCCTTAGGTCACTAAGCTGAAAGAGGACTAGAAGATGTAACAGATGGGCAAGCAGAAGTAGAAGTAGTTTCTTCTTTGGCCCTCTTTCTTGAAGGTTCGGCATAAGGGGTAGAGGCAGGTGGATTAGCCACAAGTTCAATGGCTGGCTTGGCTGGAGCCGATTCAATAATTGGTTTAGAAGGAGGAGGTACCTCCACAGGAGCATCAGATGATGCTCGCCGCTTAATAACATCGGCGATCTTGGACATTTTTGAACCCCTTCCTTTCTTAGGTGCCATGCCTACACAAAATAGAAAAGAAAATTAAACTATGTTAGTTTTAATAATCCTAAAAAACAACATTTAAGGAATGAAGAATACCATGATCGGAAGGGTTTGGCTGAATAGGCCATTAGGTGAGCGAAGGGGAGAGCTATTAACGATCACCCTCCTTAAGTCAACAGATTCGAGCCCTCTAGCCTTTATGGAGTTAGCAACACTTCTGTCATAGGAGGTAGGTGGGGGAGGTAGAAACATTGAAGAGCGGCATACCAGCTTTTGGGAATACTAAACCCACCTTCAAACTTTACTATGAAACATTTTGACTTCCAATTCTTTAAAGATAATATCTTTGATTTTTTAACAAAGATGTTGTAGTTTGCCTTTGCTTGAAGGCAGTAATGATCCTCAGAAGGGCAATAGTAGAAATGATACAACTCCCGAACTGCTCTAGCGTTCAAATCATTCCCAGCTTCTTTGGCCAAAGCAATGGCAGCACAAAGAAACCTGAAGCCGTTCGGGTGAAGTTGGCTTATTTTTATTTGATAGTTGTTGAAAAAAGACTTTAAAGGGTTAGATAAAGGAAGGCGAACTCCCGATTGAAAATCCTCCTCATATAGCATAATAGAGTCGTTATCTACAAGAGAGTTAATCTGCATATCTTCAGAAGGGTGAATCAGCTGATACTCAAAAGGGATGTTATACGAGTAGTAAATGTTAAGAAGCTCACCCTCATCTATATCCAAAGGTATATCTGCCACTCTAATGTTTTCTTTCCTCCCCCTAACCTCCTCTTGACTAGAGTCTACCTCCTCCTCCTGAGGCTCGCCCATAGGTCATTCAGAAGGCTCGCTCATGGGGCGTTCAGAAGGCCAACCCTTGGGAGCTCAGATACTACTCGAATGTCCTCATTACTGGACAAACTCATGATCTCGATCAAAAAACTCGAAAGAAACTAATAAACAGAAAGACAAAGAAGAAAAAGGCTTATTGAAATCAACAAATCTTAGAGAGAGAAAGAAAGAAGGAAATCCTAGAGAGAGATGCTCAGATGATAAGAAATGGTAAAAGTAACAAATGAAAGTAAAAAATGAAGTTAGGCAGATGAAAGGTTGCCATAATTAATGAGGCGACTCCTCGAACAGCCAGACACCTGAAGCTCCTCAATACTGTCATAAAGGACCTGCTAGGATAATCATTTCGAACCCCTTTTAAAAAAATAATAAAATAATAATAATAAATAAATATAAAATATAATACATTTGGATATAAATGACCAAATAACTAAAGGAAGACTACTGTTAACATATAATAATAAATTATTATAAGTAAATAAATAAATCTCCTAAATAATTCTAATTAGAAAATAAATCAGGACTCAGAATCCTAATCTAATACGGATTGTTCTGACTTCATTATATATACCCAAATCTTACCCTAAAATCGGGTCAATCACAAACAATCTCTCCCTAAAATTCTAAGAGTTTAACAATATCAAACTTATTAGTATATTATTAATTACTCTCTCCTATTCATTTATCTAGACAAAGTTATCTAATTTAGATTATGGTCAAAGTGCAAAGTCTAAATTACCCTTGATTTGCTTTGTTTAGTTTACCAACTTTTTAAAAAAATAGAAAACTGGCCAACAAAATTCAAATGGAATAAATCTCAATTGACCTAAAAAGTGAATTTAGATCTTTTTAATCTTTTTATATAAACTTAGGGGCTTAATTAGTCCAAAAGGTCAAATTTAACCTTTTTGACCTTACTAAACAAATTCTGGGATCAAATAGGAATTTATTGAAATACCCAAAAATTTTAATTTCAAAAAATATTAATTTAATTTTGAATTCTAAAATTTTAGCTAGTAAATTTAAGCCACGTAATATTTAGTCGAACCTATAAACCCATTTGGTTTGTCAAAAATCGATTGAAAACAAAGTTGGTTTATTGAATCAGACTAAATCGATTCAAATCGAACCAGAATGGTCTAGTGCCTTCTAGAAACTCAATTACATCATTTTATTTTTTCTTTTTTTTTTCCCTTCTCTTCTCCTCCGCGCTATTCTCTCTTTCTTTCTTTCTTTCTTCTTCTTCTTCTTCTTCTTCTTCTTCTTCTTCTTCACCGCCTCTCTCTCTTTGTCTCTTTGCGCCGCCAGCAGAAGCTTTGCGCCAAGGCCACAACTCCTCCATCACTTGCGTCATGTCGCCTCAGACCTCCAGCGACCCCTTCATGCGACAACAGTAGATTCGGCCCGCCATCACAGGCTCTATTAAGCCACAAGTCATGCCACTAGCCACAACTACTCACTGTGCCTCAGTCCAGCGAGCTCCAGCACCGCCATCGCCAGCCTCCACCGCTCTAGCAGCTTGTGATGTGATCTCAGCCACCACCAATCACGGTCTAAGCTTCGAACATCTCTGGTATATGATTTTGGGGATATATTGTGTGATTAAGGATACTAAAATTAATCCCTAGCATTTTTAGTTAATTCTTTCAATTTTAATTTTATGAAAGATTGGTGTATTGTTTGGAATTGATTTATTAATTATGGTACTGAGCAGTATAACTATTTGATTTAGTAGTTGATTAATTAAAAATGAATTATAGATTGAAATAAAGTTTATGGTAGAATTTTTGTAATTAAATTTAGAGATTTAATTAGTTGAATTGTTGAGATTGAGAATTAATTTTATGAAGGTGGTGAACATTAGTTTAGGTAGAAAGAATTTAACTAATAAAAATAGTTTAGATTAATAATAGATTTAATTGAAGGATTTGAAGCTAATTATTATAAGGTAAACATAGAATGTATTTTTAGGGATTGATTAATATTACATTATGAATTTTATGGTAAAATTGTTAGTATAATTAATTTGAATGAAAGTATTAAAGTTGAATATTAAATAAGAAGAAAATATGTTATTAAGGAATTATTGTTAGTTGATTTGTAAATAGAAATATGAACATATTTTTAAGGTTGTTAGAATTAATAAATTAAGTGATTTAATATAGAGATGTATTTTGTGGTTATTAAGGATCAATTAAAGTAAATAAATTAAATAGTTATTGATTGTTTGGAGACTGTAACTAAAATAAGTAAGAAGAAGATTATTGATGAGGGGATTATATTTATTTGAAATGAGAATATTATTGGTTGTATTAAAAATGGTGGTAAATCTAGATTATTTTAAATGTTGTGATGAAAAATTGAATTAATTGACGTTTAGCAGCTAGGTAGTGCTGAATTTAGATTAGACTTAACAAAGAGGATAGATTAATTATCTATTTATTATTTCACATTGATAAGTTATTTGATGAGTTCTTTCTATATTATTTCTTAGATCGTATGAGCTCATCCACTACTTCTCCAAACTAGAATCATAACTAGGATTTGAATATCCTATAATCACTATGAGTAATAATAAATGGTGCATGATATGCATTATTATATCATCATAGTTTTATCATCATAATTTTATTGGTATATCATTATTGATATATTTATATAATGTTAAAAATTATATTATGTTATTATTTAATTATCATATAATTATAACTGCATATTAATTTTTTATCTTATGAATTTCAATTGGATGAATTGTTGATTAACTGTGTTGTGATATGAATTACCTTGATTATGTGGAATTAGAATGAAGTGGGTCACCATGGGTCTATGAGGGCGGTTTGATACCGTCGGCTATGTATAGGGAGATCGGCGTCCCCATGTGCATATGATGGAATATGAATATGATATGAATAACCACAGGGTGGCCTCCTAATGGTGTGGAAAGAAAAAGAGAGCAT
This sequence comes from Jatropha podagrica, assembly GCA_947857235.1. Taxonomy (NCBI): domain Eukaryota; kingdom Viridiplantae; phylum Streptophyta; class Magnoliopsida; order Malpighiales; family Euphorbiaceae; genus Jatropha; species Jatropha podagrica. Next base: position 1,194 of record CANUEP010143611.1, on the reverse strand, counting down.
AGAAAAATAATGAGAGGGTTGGTCAAGCGAGAATTGGACCGATCAGCCATGTATGGGGGATCGGCTCCCTAGTGCACAAGCATTAGAGGATGAGCCACTTGGGAGGATGACTCATCAGGGGTTTCGGTGATGCTAAAAACTAATTTCCACGTGATTGATTTATTGAAGATGAAATAATTATGAATGTTGATATTATGTCATATGCATGACTAATAGTGTGATCAATTCAGTGACTAGAGATGTATTTTGCATGATTATCTATTCATGCATTATTTATTATTATTCACTGAGTTTGTGAAACTCACCCCCCTTCCATAAAATTTTTCAAAAAGTAGAAGTATTGCTAATTCATAAAGACCCTGCTTCTTTCTCCATAGAGATACAATATTTAATTCCAACTTTGAAAATGTTAGTATATGAACTTTATGAGATATTTGAATATTCTGAGAATTTTTACTTGGTTCCATAGTTATGATGTATAACTTAATTGTGTATTATTATGAGTAAGCGATTTATGGAATTATGGTTGTCCTAATTATTTATTTGAATGCATGTGTGACTAGTAACCATAAAACGATTGAGATTTATTAGGCCCGAGCTTATGTGATTAATTGAGATACTTATTATCGGGCCGAGGTTATGTGGTTAGTGGACTCATACAGGTAACATTAATATCGACTCACTATTATTAGAGGACAGGTAGACTCATCTATGGATTTTACAATTCTTGCTTACTATGGGCCTGGGGGCCTTAAGCTTAATCAAGTCCTAGTGCCGGTTCTGCCCATGGTTTCTGGTCGTGACAAAGTTGGTATCAGAGCATACGATCATGTGGTTTAGATAACTGTGGAATTATTCATGTCACGTTTTGAAGAATTTCTTCTTTGTCTCTTAAATCCAACGTAACCGTTTTTAAGTTAATGTTATTGAAATAAATTGAGGATTAGAATGGTATATTAAATAGAATATGAATTATAATGCTTTGGTTAATTTTTATTATGTTGAATTTCAATGTAGAGAATGGAAAGTAAAAAAATAATCTATTATAATAGCGGTAGATGATGAAATAGGAACCATTTTCTAGACTTATGAATAAGGAAACATTGAATAATAATGAATTAACTTGATTGTCTAGTGCAATACTTTTTAAATGGAATTTATTTATGTGGTGATTAAAAAAATTATTAGGAAGTG
>CANUEP010143452.1:0-91122 GCA_947857235.1 Jatropha podagrica | reverse complement strand
CAAACATGCTCCAAAAATAGTAAAGAAAATATTAACTATGCATCGTAATTTTTCTGGACTAAAATAATACCAAGTCCCGGACCGATGGTACTATTCACAGACCGGTAAATCACTATTACCGACACTAAAAGAAAATCAGTCTGTTACAAGGTTCTATAGGGGGAGCTTCCCCTGAAGGTCAAGTTCACACTTGCCTTTTCATCGCATTGACAATGTTGGACATCTTTGAACTCTTTCCCTTCTTAGGAGCCATATCTACATAAAACAAAAGAAAAAAAATTAAAAAATGTCAGTTTTAATAATCCTATATAAAACACCTAAGGAATAGAAAATATCGTGATAGAAGGGTTTGGCCTAACAGGTCCGCTAAGCAAGCGGATGGGATAACCTTCGGTTATTCACCTTCTTCAAATCCACACACTCGAGCCGCCTAGCCCTTATAAAATCTGCTACCCCTCGGTCGTAAGTAGTAGGTGGTGGCCGAAGAAAACATTGAGGATCCGTAGACCAATTGTTCAGAATGCCAAACCCTCCAGAAAACCTCACTATGAAATACTTAGATTTCTAATTCTTCAAAGAGGAAATCTTTGACTTCTTTGAAAAAATATTGCAATTCCCATTCGCCTGAAGAAAATAATGATCTTCGTTCGGGTGAAGGGAAAAATGATATAGCTCCCGAATCATGCCAAGGCAAGGCAATCACGCCAAACCCTAGGGAAACCTCAAGCCAAGGCAATCACGCCACAGAAAAACCTCAAGCTGTTAAGGTGGAGCTGACTTAAAGTTACTTGATACCCATTAGAAAAGGATTTTAAATGCTCATAAAGTAGAAGGCAAACCCTAGAGCGGAAACTCTCTTCGTACAACATGATAGAGTCATTATCCAAAGCAGAGTTAACCTGCATATCCTCAGAAGGGTGAATTAACTTATAGTCAAACGGAATATTGCAAGTGTAATATATATCTTGTAATTTGCCCTTATCTATATCAGAAGGGATGTCAGCTATCCGAACATTTTCTTTCCTCCCCTTTCCCTCACCCACTCCTGAATTAGCCTCCTTATGAGACTCGCTGCTAGGGTGCTCAAATATTATTTGAACATCCTTATCATTAGAGGAACCCATAACCTCAATCGAACAAAAATGAACAAAAAAACAAAGAAGGAGAAGAAAACTTACTAAATTAGCATATTCTAGAAAGAGGAAGATATTCTAAAGAGAGAAGCTCTTAAAACCAAGAAACGACAAGAGTAACAAATGAAACAAAAATGGTCCGTATATAGGCCAGGCGAGGCAGGTGAAGAGTCCCCTCATTTAATGAGGTGACTCCTTAAACATCCTAGCGCATCAAGCTCCGCAACAATCAATGATGACACCCCCAACCATCATTACAAAAAAAAAGAATAATAATAATAATAATAATAATAATAATAATAATAATAATAATAATAATAAAATAAATATAAATAATAATAATATAAATTTAAACATCAATGACCAAATAACTAATAGGGGGACTACTGTTAACATATAATAATAATATATTTTAATTAAATAAATAAGACTCCTATATTAGCCCCAAACAGGAAATGATAAGGACTCCAAATCCTTATCTCATACGGACTACTCGGATTCCACTACATATATATTATAAATTTACCCCAAAGTAGGGCTAATCATTATTATTCTCTCCTAAAAATTCTAAAAGTTAACATAAATTATTTATGGAGATGTGTATGAGTTGTTTATGGAGATGTATTCCTCAATGTTTATGATCAAACATTTGGGTTCCTCAAAGTTTGGGTCCCTAAATTATTTATGGAGATGTGTATGAGTTGTTTAAAATAGAAGCTAATTTTGTGAAAATTATTATTGCAGTTAATATAACAATTAAGAAGGATGATGATACGTTATCCATGTTTAATATGTTTAAGGATAGTCGAATTGTACCAATACATGTGAATGAACCAGTGATAGTGAATGAAACAATAAATAGAAGTGTTAATGTGAATGAAACAGGAATTGAGAGTGGTGTTAATGTGAATGAAACAATAGTTAAGGGTGTTAATGTGAATGAAATAGGGATTGAGGGTGGTGTTAATGCGAATGAAACAATAGTTGAGGGCGTTAATGTGAAAGAAACAATAAGTGAGGGTGGTTTTAATATGAATGAAACAGTTAGAGAGGCTGTGAATTTCCATGAAATTGGTATTGAGGGAGTAAATGAGGCTACGCACAACAAAGGACTTTTTTTATGATTACTTTAGTATTGAAATGTATCTCAAGACCTACTTAGGAGTTATACATCCCATGTCTCATTTTGACTTAGAACCCTAAGTGGATGAAGATATCATTCTTCCACCTAAGCCAAAAAGGAAGGTTGGAAGGCCTAGGGACAGAAGAATTAGACAAAAGGTGAAGAACCTGCTAGTGCACAGGCAATAAAATTAGGGATAGTTCTTGTTGGGTTTGTCACTTAGACACAATAAGAGAACATGTGATTCAGCCCACCAATGAATAAAGTAAGAATGGTGCATATTTAGTTTTACTACATATTTAATTCGGGTTTATGGCTCTCAACAACTCATTAATTTGGGTCTATGGCTCTCAATAACTCTCAAAAACTAAGGGTAATATTACACATGGCAGATGATCAAGGGGCAGAGAGCAAGGGGTGGTGGAGCAAGGGGCAGTGGAACAAGGGCTAGTGGAGGAAGAGAAAGTGGAGGAAGAGGAAGTAGAGGAGAAAGCTAGTTTATCTATAGTCTTTCTTAAACAATTTGGATTTTGTATACTTTGTGACCAATAGATTTAGGTCCAGATCTACACATAGGCATTGCAGTTTTTACCTCATTTTGAGTTGTGAAATGGCATTTTATGCCTCATTTGGGATTGTGAAATGGAATTTTAATGCCTCATTTTGGATTGTAAAATGGCATTTTTTTGCCTCATTCTCGAATTAATACACCTTATTTTGCATCTAATTTATCTAAGTTTTTGCCTTCTTTTACACCTTATTTATCTCAATATGCCTTATTTTATAGGTTTTTTTGACAAAACAATAACTACGCTTTCAATTTTAGAATAACAAGTATTTAGATGCAATTCAAATACCACCATGCTCTTTCATTAAAAGTTTTCTACAAAAAAATCACAAAAGCCTTACATTTACTAAATCCTTAACTCATCTTTCCCAACATAATAACGATTACACTAAAACCCACAACAATAATCAACACAAAAAAAATGATAAAAAACTTCAAATACCCAACATAACTTTTTAGTCCCTCAACCTTCACAGCAAATCTACCCAATTCAACTTGTAAATTTCTGAGTTCAACATACAACCTTGACACTTCATCCTTCAAATATTCAACATCACATAAGTTGCTTCTTTGCCTTGATTTAGAGTCAAAGGATTGAACTGTCGTTGTTGGATGGATTGAATCTATTGGCTTACACCACCTTAAAAACGAGCCACACTCGTTGCTCAAGCAATAAAAGTAAAGCCTATTTTCTATTCATTGTCGTCTTTGAGATTTGAATATCCACCTTCTTCCCACATTTGCAATAATAATTGACGTACTTTCCCTCCTATGAACTCCCAGTTGCACTAGATGAAGAGAATGAGTGCCTCATTTGTAAAAACCTAGACTTTCTGATTTGGAGATTTTGTAACTACGATGGGCTCAAGTAAGGAAGAAGCCACGTTTATATTACTTTCACTAAGGGTATGCTTGTCATTTTTAAAGTTTTCTCCATGTTAAAATTGGCTTTTTAGCCTATATAAATGAAAAAGAGGCAACAATTTGGATGGAAGGACCATACAACATAATTTAGGTCCTTCAAAATAATTACTCAAACATTAAATGACCTAAGTGTTAATTTGATCATAATTTAGGACCCAAAAATATATAACTCCTATAAAAAATAATATAATAAAAAATTTCTCAAATTAAGTTGCGCAACATCGAAATTAACATGTTTGGATATTATGTTGATTATTGATTTTTTTTTAGAGATTAATTTCTCATCCTTTAATTAAGCTATTATTTTAGGAATATAGAAATGAAAATAGATTTTATTAAATGCATTTGTAATCTATTTATTTATTTCTTCAAAATTAATATTATGTTTAATTGTTATGATCTTATATTCAAAACTCAAATTTAAATTCAAAATTTATCTAAATGAAATAAAATAAGAGAAAATGACATAAATTAGAATATAATTCCATAGCATAATTATTATAAATAAATATATTATTTTAAAATTCAAATGAGGTAGAACCTCAAAATAATGCTCTAATTAAAAATTAGAGCTTTGAAAACTAAAAAATACAGATGGAAAAAGAGTAATAAATAATAATAGTGATTATTTTGTGTTATTAGTATCATGTGTAAAAGATATATATAAACTAAAAAAGTTTAAAACAACTCAAAGATTTTTGTGATTTTTCAATAAAAAAAATACAACACTGAGTACAAGATATATAGAAGTGGAGCCTAAAATAAATGAAGCAATTAAGATATACAAATGAATGTAAAATACAAATGCAGAGCTACACTTTGACCTATTCCTGTGGAATATAATATAATATATCTGATTCCTTAGTAGCCCACCACAAACTAATGGTGGGAACCGTAGTTAGTTTGTCCTAAAGTAGAAGAAAATGATTGTTGGACAATGCTTTTGTAAGGACATCAACCAACTGGTCAGTTGTGGATAAATAGGAGACAAGAAGATGTTTTTGGTTAACTAAGTCATGGAAAAACTGGAAATCAATCTCGAGATGCTAGGACCTAGAATGAAAGACTAGATTTGCAGCATGACAAGTGGCAGAAATATTAGCACACCAAAGTTTAGGTGATGTACGGAGGTTGATTTCCAATTCCTTCAGGAGAGCCTAAACCCACATAACCTTGGAAGCAGCTGTAACAAGAGCTCCATATTCTGAATCAGTGCTAGAACATGCAATAGTTTGTTGCTTCTTGGAACACCAAGAAATAACCTTTGGACCATGAAAAACAAGATAACTAGTTATGCTTTTACTGTCAACCTGATCACCACCCCAATCAGCATCAAAGTAAGCAATTAAAGACGAAGTTAATGTTGGTCGAATAGTAATACCAAAATCTAATTTCCCTCATAAATAGTGCAAGATGCATTTGACACCAAAATCTAATTTCCCTCGTAAATAGTGCAAGATGCATTTGACAACTAAAGAGTGGAAAGAAGCAATAATCCATATATCAAGAGGTGTTGGAGAGTCAGTAGAAGGCTTGCAAGGATCCTGAATTTAACAGAAATTGTGAGATCTGTGCATGTAACAGACACAATGAGACTGGAGGTGACAGAGCAAGTCTGCCCAAACACACTAGTGGATCTATATTTACTGCAGAGATAGCTCAGATACTAGTGAAATAGAAGAACTTATACAAGTTGTTTTTAGTGGAGCGATGATGTTAATATTAATATTATATATGTTAAATTGCAATACAGGCTGAAAAAATAGGTGGCGAGCCTACCCTGATGGAGGTCTTCACTTATACCCATACTAAGGACCATGATTGGCATACTTATGTCGATAGGCATGCGATGAGGGTTAATCTAAGTATATTTTTCATTAATATGATTTTCTTAAATATTTCTGCATTGAACTTCATATGATTTTGCTATTAAAAATTATTATTTTTAGGAGAATTACACTACAACTTGCAAGCACGTTGTTTTTTCCAAGTAAGTTGCACCAAGAGCTGAGCCGACTGTTGATGAGTTAGCACTATATTTGGAGGCCGCAGGAGGTGACAAGAAGAGAAAGGTGTACACCATCGGCTCTTAGGTACCACGATTCTACACTAACTCAGCAAATGTCACCTCTACTAGTGTTACGATACAATCATAGCCAAATCCCACTGCTAAGGAGATTAGTGCTTTACGGGCTCGTGTTGATGAGCAGGAGAGTCAACTCATAGAGCTTTGAGCACATATCATGCAGATGTCTTGACCACACACTGATGCTAATTTCTCACAGTCTCCAACTGCTTCATGTCCTCCTACTTCTCCTTCAAATATTGTAGTTGTTATTGCAAATACTTTGCTGACTACAACAGATACTACAACATATCCTGAAGACACTACAACATAAAATGCAGGCACTATACCACCTCTTGCAACCACTTCAGTAGAACAGCTGAGTAGATTTGACCATAGACCATTTTAGTTTTATTATTTTGCTTTAACTTTCTTATTCTGTGAAAATATTGTGTTTAGGTTAGTTCCTTATCTCGTCAATGTTGCTTTCTTGATGCTTATGATGAGGAGTTGAATTTTTGGATTCCATGCACATATTTGTTGCTTTTTAGCAGGTGAAAAAATTTCTAGTTTTTGTAGATTTTAAATTTTTTTTCCCACCATTTGTATTTTGAGACTAATCTCCTAAGGAATTGCAACCGATGTTTATTCTTTTAAATCTAAAATGTGACCGATTAATGACAAATTACCGACCATACTTTAAAAAAATATACAGAAAATTTCCATCGGTTAGTGATCAAATCAACGACCGTGTGTTTGCACAAAAAATTATAATAAATAGCGATCGATTGTAATATAATTATGACTAAACACTATAATCGCATATTTATGATCGATGTCAGGATCCATCGCAGTGCAAATAGCGACGACTTAAATTGCGACCAATTTAAGGTGGTAGCAAATCAGTTGCAAGTTTATTTTTGCGACCGACTCAATTTTAATCGGTCGCAATTTCGTGCATTTTTATAGTGTTATGAGGTATTTGGGCATCGTATAAAAGGGCACGGCCAGTCTTGGTGATGTCTGTATTTGCACTCAGCGCAACCATTTTACTCTGGGGTGTATGGACAAAAGCTTCATTGTATAATGAAATTTTGTGCTAAGCAAGGTTGTACGGCTTGGAGTTCACCACCTCAGTCTAATTGAAATTGCTTAATGGATCAATAAAAAATTTTCTCAACTATTTCACAAAATTCAATGAAATAATTGAAGACTTCATATTTATGTTTTAAAAAATATATCCAAATGCATTTTGTGTAATGATAAAAAAAATATTAAATAATAGGTGCAACTTCCAATACTTGGTAAAGCTAATAGAATGAACTTGAGGTGAATGAAGGGAACTTGGTGCCTATTGAAGACAATAAAGACCATCACAGCTGGAGCCTTTATGGAGCTTGCCCATTTAGATATCTTTTATCAAGAAAAAATCAGGAAAATTTTTGAAAGAGATGTTATTAATAGTAGAAAATTCACAATTTACTAACAGGTTTGAAGTAGCAGATGAAACAAGTAAAATATTATCCAACAAAAAAGAATGAGAACTAAGAGCAATATTTATGGACCCAACATGAGTAATTGGTAAGGTTTTACCTTTTTTGAGATAAACTTCTTTAATGTTATTGTATTTTTTATATTTCAAGAGTCAAATGGTGAGTGGCTCCCATGTCAACTATCCACAGTTTAAGAGGACTAGGCTGTTTGGATGAGTAATTGCTAGTTGGTTTGGACTATGACATATATTTTGGGCTTGTACATTTTGGTACGGTGTGTCCAGAACCTCCAGAATTAAAAGAAACAGGTTTGTTGTCTTAATCTTCAGGTTGCTGGAATTGGGAGTAACCACGTCTTTTGCCAAGTTGATACATATTTCTGCTACCATGTCTTCCACATTGATGGCCACGACTTCGATGACTGGTGTTGGAGTAATTGGCAATAACGGCAAGAATGTGGCGATTTGCTTCAGCTTTCAATTGCACTTTCTCATTAAGGAAAAATCCAAAAAGATCATCAAAAGATATAGGAGTTAACTATGCTTCAATGTTTCCAATGAAGGGAAAGTATTCTGGGGGTAAGCCATGCATAATTGCATTAATAATACCTTCTTGAATCTCATTAACAAGTGCAAGTAATTTATCATAGATATTTTTCGCTCTTATCATATAAGAAGGGATGTAATCCGTACCTTTGTGAAGACTCTAAAGAAGAAAGTTCAAGAAATGAAGATGTGCTCTTGAACTGAATGAATAAGTGGTGGCGAGGCATTGCAAAGCTTGGTGGCAGTAATGACCCCAACAATTTGGTAAACAACAAATTCAAAGAGTGAATGAATGATCCAACTCAAGATCAACTGGTCTTTGATATGCCGATCGGGATATGCTAGATTAGGAGCACCATTAATGGTTTTACGTGAGGCAGTGGCTCCTTCATCAACATGATTAATCAATTGATTGCCACATAAAATTGGTTGGAGTTGAGTTTTCCACAAGAGATAGTGGAGTTTAGTTTTATAAGCAACTGATTGTGTATGCTAGGCAAGATGAATGTCATGGTTGAATTATTGTTGGCCATAGAAAAAGAAAGGGAAAAAAAACTAGTGGTGATAGGAGCTTGGGTGTTTAAACCACTTGTTTCTCTGATACCATTAAGAAGTTTGAAACAACTCAAAGATTTTTATGATTTTCCAATACAATAAAATACAACATTGAGTACAAGATATATAGAAGTGGAGCCCCAAATAAAGGAAGCAGGTAAGATATACAAATGAATTTGAAATGCAAATAGTAGTGGATATGTATTGCTATACTTTGGCCTATTTATGCAAAATATGATCAGATATATCTGATTCCCTGGCATAAACTATGAAACAATACATATTATAATTTATAAGTTATAAATCATAAACTACAAAACAATATACAATATAGTGAGAAAATAAATATTTCAATACGTACTAAATACAATATATAAATTATAAATTCATAAGCAATACGCGCACTCGCGCGGACCTATATCTAATTTTAATATAAAGAAAAAACAGTAAGATGCCTTTATTTATTTATTTATAAGGCACAAATATAAAAGGACTTGCCCATTTAGAAAATAGAAACTTAAAAGTTGGTAGAGTAAAAAGTTAATTATACAGATAACTATAAATGAGAAAATTTTAGAAATAAAAAAAAATATATAAATATAACTAAAATAGACATAAATAAAAAAATAAGCAAACATAATCTTTTAAAGTAGAAAAAAAATTGTATGAATTGAATAAAAATATGAGAAGACATAATGGTACAAAAGAGAAAACAAAAAAATTATTAGACTCCAATTAAAACTAAAAGAGAAAGAAAGCTCCATCATGTTAAGATTTGTCAGCAGGCTCCAGTCATTCCACATCTATTTTTTTCTTTTTTGTGATGATAACATATTTGGTATGGCTACATTACATGAAGCTAGAGAAATTAGGAAAATCCTTCAAGACTATGAATGGGCATTAGGGCTGAAAATCAATTTGTAAAATTTCAAATTTTCATTCAGCAAGAATACAAATTCGAATGTGCTTGCGGATATTATGCAAAACTTTAGGGTAACAGGAATTTAGCATCACTCTAAGTTTCTTGGGCTTTTTTCCACAATGGTGTTATGAAAAAAACTAATTTCCTAAATGGTGTTCTGTGAAAAGTATTTACCAAATGTTGACATTTCAAAGAGTTTTATTCCAATCAGTGTGTAACAATGCATTCATTACACTATGAATGGAACAAAATTAATAAATTTTAATTTATTTTAACATTTTCCAGCAGCTTTACAGAATAATATTCTCTCTCCTCTCCCTCAGTTGAATATTACACTATAAGTGAAATAATGTCAAGAATATACTTTTTGGCGAGATTCGCACGCAAACACAAAGTATCAATTATTACACTTACAGTGTAACAATTTATTATAAAGATAATTTACAAAAGAGATGACATGCATGATTCCATTCCTGCAATGATTCCCTACCCCATTTTTATTCCCTTGCATCATTTTTTATTGCACAGGCGATTCTTAAAGTCTCATTAACTTTTTAAATTATTACATTATAAGTGTAACAAGGTGTCCTTTTATTCTGGGAATCTTAATCTCACTTTGCATACCTTATCGTTACTTCAAATACCTTCCCAACCTTCATTATGTTTCATCTGACATTGTGACATTATTTTGCTTATAATATAACATTCAACTCAAGGAGCAAGGAGAGAGAATATTGGTCTGGAAAGTCGCTAAATAATGTTAAAATAAATTAAAATCTAAGTCTTTTATTGCACTTATAGTGTAACAATACATTTGTTACACTATGACTGCAACAAAAGAATTTGAAAAGTCACCAGAACATCATTCTGATAAATATTTTTTCACAGAACACCATTTTGGGAATTAGTTTTTAGCACAAAACCATTCAAGGAAAAAACCCAAGCATCTTGGTCTTGCGGCAGTGCTAGGACGCAGTAAAAAGAATAATTTTTAAGAGCATTTGTGACAGAGTGAGACAAAAATTGAAAGGGTGGAAAGAATATGTGTTTTTGAAGGTTGGGAAAGAGATCCTTGTTAACGCAGTAGCCCAAGCAAGTCCAAATTATTTAATCAGTTGCTTTCTGTTCCCATTGGAGACTTATAAAACCATTGAATCTTTGACCTTTAATTTCTGGTGGGGTTAACAGGATGAAGAAAGAAGGATTCATTAATGCTTTTGGAAAAATCTTGGTACTTCAAAGTTTGTTAAGGGTGTCGATTTCAGAGACTTGCGTGCATTTAATCTAAGTCTAGCTAAACAGTTTTGACGATTGCTTAAGAATATTGGTTCTATTTTAGCTAGATGATTAAAGGCGAGATACCATTCTAGGACACCATTATTAGAAGCTAAGAAGGGATACATGCCAAGTTATGCTTGGAGAAGCTTACTAGAGGCGAAATCGCTTATAGAGAGTGGTTCACAGTGGTTGGTAGGAAACAGCAAATCAATTTGGATTTGGCAGAATTGGTGGTTGCCGAGACAAGTCAACTTTTGAGTTTGTTCTCTAATTTCTCAATTGAGAGAGTCGACCAAGGTATAAGAATTATTTATGGAGGAAAATTTGTGTTGGAATCATAATCTCATTGAGGCAATCTTTTCATTGGTTGAAGCAAGCATTATGAAGGCTCTTCCTCTTAGTCCTAGTTGGGGTGCCAATTCCATTATATGGCACCACCCAAATAATGGTATATACTCTGTTAAGAGTAGGTACCATGTAGCGTTTGCAACTCTTAACTCTCTAAATATAGATTCATCATAAAATCCATTGAATCCCTCACTATGGAAACAAGTATGGAATCTCCAAATTCCTCCCAAGATAAAATATTTTTGCGTAAAGCATTGACAAATCAGCTATTAGTATCAATATCACTTTTGTTAGGAGGAAATAATGTAGATCATGTGTGTAAAATATATGGGATGGAAACTAAGTCGATAATTCATTTGCTAAAAGACTATGGTGTAGCAATGCAGGTTTGACAGCTATGTGTGTTATGTATCGACATCGGTAGCTATGCCTCAATTAATTTTTTAGACTGGTTCAAAGAGTTAATGAGTGGCTTTGATGTGACTCAAGTGGAAATGTTTACGGTAAATGCCTGGGCTCTATGGAAGATGAGGAACACCATGAAATTCCAAAAGCACATGTCGATTCTGCAGATAACATATATGGGGTTGTAGACGCTTAATTTTTGCCCAAAAATAGACTCAATGATGATAATCTGTAATGCTAAGGAAGAGGGTGAAGCACCATAAGAACTTGATCCCGAAGCAATGATCCGAGTCTAGAAAACGCAACCCTTACCGCCTTTTTCACATTTTTGGCAAAACGGGATCCAAAAGCACATCTCGGGTTTACTTGGGATGCGCCTCAGTGTCCTATGGCACTCTGTACATCATCCGAACCAATTTTATAAAATTAGATCGGTTTGCTGGTAGGGTCCACAGTGGCCCTAGTGGGCCCACTTGTGGGGTCCATTAGTGATCTTTAGGAGGCCCATCAGTAGTGATGACATTTCTCGTGGCAGAACGAGTTTAAAACATTCGCTTAACTTAATTTTTGAACTAGTAATCTTAGGTTAAGAAACCGAATCAATCAGATTATTTTCACGTTTTTGGGCTTCGGGCCGAAATAGGGTCCGAAAAAGAGTCCAGGGTGCACACGGGATAAATTTTCATGACTTACATCAATAAACGTACTATAGGAACCGATTTTATGAAAAATGAAAAACCAGATCGTTCGTGGGGCCCACATGCCACATAGGCAGTGAATAATACCATTTTTCACCATTTGTCTATAAATTCATCTCTAAGCTTAGGGTTTAGGGGGTTGCATTTTTGGGGTTGAGCAATAACAGATTTGAGAGAAAATTAAGAACAAAAACACTAAAAACTCAAAATCAAACACAAAAATAAAAATCAAAAACTGAATCTAAACTCCATTTTCTTCACAAAAATCTTAAAATTTCCTTAGTTTGATTCTGTGAGAGAGTGTTTCTAGGATAGTCAATGTGTTCTAGGATTAGTAACACTTCCAGAAACACCAACTCAATAACACAGGCTCGGATCATCAATGAAGATCAAGTGTTCTTGAGGTGTTCCTCATCAACTTCAAGCAAATCTTCGATTCTCCTTCAAAACAAGGTAACTGAGAGTCTAAACTCTATTTTCTTTTGATTTTCAATTCATTTTCTACCTCATAACTCCAAGAAACTGAGTTATGTGAAAACTGAGTTTCACAGCAATCTACTGCATATCTAGGCACAAAGGCGCCCAAATTGCTGCTGAAGGTGCCAGCCTTCAAGGGAAGGCTCACGCCTTGCTATGAAGACACCAGCCTTCATGGCAAGGCACATGCCCTTCCGTGAAGGCACCCAAAAATCAGCAAATTGCTATCCAACCGCTTCTGCCTTCGATCTTCTGGTGATTACAAGCTTCATTTACCTTGGAAAGGGACTTGATTCACTTCCAGTGGTGTCAGTCTGTAAGTTCCATAAGAGAAATAACTTTAAAAAAATCAAATTGTGCCTAGATTCTGAGATCAAAGTGGGTTGGACCCTAAGAGTAAAAAATCCACGTTTGATTCGGATGAGTACGTTGGCGATTCTAATGTATATTTTTTGCTGGGATTTGTGAATTGTATTCATCTACAAAATGAATATTGTGATCATGAGCTTGAAATAACATTAGAATTGTTATATTTTATTTTCTAGCATTTATTTTTATGCCAATTTAATATTTGTTCTTCATATTATCATAATTATGTATTAATTATTTAATGTTCTAACAATTCTAACCCTACTGACATTAACTAAAATTCTGATAGTTTAATTTTTCTAGTTTTATTATTCATTTTATAATTATTTATCAACTAACGAGCTAATCTTTGAGTTTTGATGTTTTTGTTTTAATTGTTGCATTAATCTTGTTGTATGAATGTTTGTATCTGATATAATTTGTTGTTTTATTTGTTTTGATATTCTGAGGTTGATGTAATTTATTCATATGGATTGTAATAATTTTATTTCTAATTGATTTGTATTAATTAAGAATTAAGAATATATAATGGGATAAATGGATATATTGTATTTTAATAGGAAGGTTGTAATCTTTTCTCCTCCCTCCTTCTTTGTGGATGTTTAGTTTCATGCTTGTTATATGATTTAATTACGATAATTTGCATGATTGACATTATTTTCAAAAATTACCTAAAATGATTTTACACCACAAATTAAGTTAATATTGCAATTAATAAATAACAAATATTTGGACAACTAGAAGGCCGGTCTATATCGAGCGGAATGGGTGCCTAACACCTTTTCATTTCTGTACCCAACTCTGAAACTCATTCTGGTTAAAACCGAATTAATTAATTTCAAAGAATTGATTAATTCGAGACATTTTTTCCTAGTTTAGTAAAATAGGGTGGTGACTCTAAATATTTTCAAAACCTTACCAAAGTAAGGAAATATTTTTCTAAGGATAAAAATGGGATTGGATAAAATGATTTTCTTGAATTAAAATAAAGCAAGCCCGTTTAATTCAATTTACTCAAGTAACTCCTGAGAAAACCATGAGACGCGCATGAAAGCCACGTCGTCCTCAGGGGTTGTCTACGCTTTTTGATTTTCAAAATCATAGGTTTTCTACTTCTGCTCTTATAATAATGTGGTTCTAGTTTGATTAAGTCGGTAGTACTCAATAGAATTTGCCTCCCTCTGGTCTATTCAAAGATAATACTAATGCATAATTGAAAGAGTTAGTTGTCTGTGGTCTCAAGTTCATGATCATAACTACAATGGGAGAAGTTAAGGGTGCAGGTTGTAGAAGTAGCGGTATATCAATCCCTCAAGACCACGCTAAAGTTACTGCAGCTTCTTTCAACATTTCAAAAGGTTTGGAAATGGGCTTGTCTCACCTGGTGCTTGAATTGGACTCTCTAATTCAGCACCTCCAAAGGAAATCATTTCCAGATAATAAGCATGGTATTATACTGTAAGAGCTTCATTCTCTTATTAGACCTGTCAATTTTGCTCTATTGTTCATACTAATTTTTTAGAACGTGTGTTGCATGTGGGTACCTGTTATCTGTACTCATTATATAATTTTTCTTTTTCTTTGTTTATTTCAAGTTTGTTATATGTATGATAAGATACTGAGAAAAAAATAAATATATAGATTTGATGTTTTTCTATTTAAATATCTACTATAATTTTACCATTTATTTATGTTAAAAATAATTATATAAATTATTCATTACAAATATTAGTTATAATTGTTCTCTTTATCCCGATCAATCTCCTTCTCCCTTTTGAAGAGTTATTGTATTAATATGTGATTCAGCCTTCTTCAATAAATTGTTTCACTGTAAAGTTGAAATTAGCATCATTATTAATTTGAACATTATTATCTTTTTAAGCTTATTGATGAAAATTTTAAACATCTTTTGTTACCTATTTGGCAGCAATACCTCTTTATAGACGACATTCTTTATGTATGTTGCGTCCTTCATTTTTTTTTTCTTATCTGACTTTACAAGAACTTTTATTGTAAATATCATTATCTCTCTTGACAGTGCCACATACAGCTGTCCGTGTGAGAACACATCCTATGGTAAATAGACACCCCCGTTCGATATTGTTTGCCCCTAAGCTTTGTTTATTGTCATTGCGAAGCAAAGACAGACTTGAAATTGCTTTCTGTTAAAATGAAATGGGTATCTTTCATTTTGTGCCTGAGCGATATTCTAGGTAAGAATACTTGTTTCCTTGAGTGATGTCCAACTATTATTTCAGCATGGATTACATTGACTCTAAAATTTCTGCAGACCATTCTAGTTCTATTACAAAAGCCATTCGAGGTATCTAAATTTCTCAAAAATTTTATCAGACAGTTGACTTTCAAATCTAGCATGTGCGGAGGTAATCCATTTGGCCGCAAAGTATTGAGAAATTCCTTTAAGTAGTAATTACTCGTGTCATCTACTCCTTCATCGAAACTATTATAGATCTTACTCTGGCTAGAGAACAACTCTATCATCTTCTGATTTAGGCCATTAACACATTCATTTTTTGTCGCTACTATTGCACGCCTTGTCATGTACTTGCCAAAGTTTGCATTCTCTTCAAGCGCTAGGAACACTTTACCAATTAATGATCTCTCGTTAACTTCATCATTATCATGATTTACTACCATCGCTTCTAGTATCGTTATGTTTCCCTTATTATTTGTCTGGTTTTCTCCATCACCAAATCAAAGTAATAATTCTCCAAAATATCTATTTGCCCTTGCTCTCATATTTATTGCCAACAGCAACACTTCCATTACTCTCTAAAAATAGGACTTCACAAGGCTCGCGCTCACTGTTTCTTGTCTTATATCTTTTAGCACCACGAGCAGGAACTATTCGAAATCTCCCTCGAATATCGAATGATTTTAAACTTTCCATTGTATCCCTCATGCTTTTGTTTAATGTCTCTATTTCTAGTCTCTTTGCCATTGGTGCCTCGTCCCATATAATAAGCTTTTCCATGCAGACTAATTCTACCTTTTTGCTCTGTTTTAATATGTCGCATAAGCTGGATTCCGTTGGGCTCAATGGCATATATAACTACGATTTACAATCCTACCTCCTAGCATAATTAATGTTGCTACTCCAAAGGTCGGTGTCGTGAGTACTAGCATTCCTTTTGATCTTATCTTTGCAAGTAGTGCTTAATATAAGAATGTCTTACCTATACCTCCTGGTTCGTCCATAAAGAATACTCCTTCAGTGTTTGAGCTTACCTTATCTAGTATGGTCCTATATGCATGGAGCTGCTCTGTGTTCAATTTTTGCACCGCATCTATATCTTCTTATGGCATTTCAACTACCATTTCATCTGATATTTGAGTTTACCTTATCTAGTATGGTCCGTCCACACGTAATGTTTCGAAAAACCTCTATAAAGCAGGCCTTCTGCATCTTGATCGGTCGAGCACTTTCTAAAGTATTCAATTAGTGTCATTCTAGATAAATGGTCCAGTTGCACAGAGTGTTTTAGGCAATAATTCTTCCAATATGATACAGCATATTGGTTTGGCAAGTGAAGTTATAGGTTTATAACTAGAGGATTTATTTCATTCAGTTCGAACTCATATATTCTCCACATTGCTTCTTGAGAAGACACTCATCTTGCATCTTGAAAATTCTTTGTCTCATCTGTTTCTTCATCCCTGTTGGACACATGCATTGTGATCCTATAGTGTCCTTTGTAGATATACTTATACAAATATTTAATGCCTTTTAAGCCAACCCATACCTCAACATTTATGTGGCAATTGTATCTTGTTAAAACATATGGATTATAAGGAACGACCCATCTATTTGTCTAATCTCTTTCTCCTACTTGTTACCTACATCGATAAAGTCATTTGAACATGTTTTACTTTTAGTTAATATTTATAGCCATTTGAAAAAATAGTAACAATATTCAATAGAGATTTAATATTTTTATGATATATAATTATTATTATGTAAGCGCTAATTTCGTAAATTTAATAAATTAATAATTATTAAATTATGTTTGACTAAACTATTTGAGATAATGTTGCATTTTAGTATACATTTAATTTTAAATGACAATTGCATTAGTTTTAACACTTTGTTGTTTTTAATAATCTAATATTTATTCATTGAACTGTGTCAAAACTTAATAGATCATGTCAATAAATAGGTATTTAATTTTATTCTAAAAATAATAGAAAAATAAACAACAACAGTGTCATACTTTGATATATGCTTTGTTTAATTATTTTTACCAAAATAGTTAATGTCCGATGATGTACCACTCATCCATTATTCAATCTTTTGTAAATTGGGTATTTATCTTTTTCCTATGTTGTTTTTGAGCTATATGGCATCAGGTAATGGAATCTGCATTTGTTCTCAACCGTATAAGGACAATTTGGATTCTATTCTCTGTATGTTTTGCTACCATTTCATACAATTCTAGATACTCTTACTTATCTAGAAAAAATTCAAATCAAGTTTTATTATTTTAAATCAAATTAAGTTAGTTTTATATTAATAAATTAAATATCGTAACCAGTTAGACCACAAAAAATAAAAGGCTTGCATAAAAATTCGGATTATTATTATTATTATTATTATTATTTCACTTGTTGAATATGGTGTTTCATCAAGTAACGAATATATAAATCTATAAATCTATAACTCTAAACACAATTAAAAAGAATGTAAGGATGACTAAGTTATAAAAAATATAAATAACTACTATTCTATTAATATGTAAATAAAGAGAATTAATATTTACCACAAGAAGAAGACATAATTACAAACTTAATAATTTTAAATTAACAAAAGCTTGAAGTATTAATTATTGATAATCAAAAACAATAAATTTTTTATAGCGAAAAATAATTAAAACTAAATATATATATAGTGGAATGATAGAATACAATTTTTAATTAGAATGGTATTAAAAGATAAATTTCTAATTAGAATGAGATTAAATTTATAATAATAATAATAATAATAATAATAATAGTAGGATTAGTTTAAAACTATAATAATAATACTAATAATTAGAATAAGAAAATAAATACGGTTTGGAATCCCGACGTTAGCTAGGGTTAAAAAAAATCAAAATTATATATTAAATTATATATTTTTATATTATATTTCTAATCATAATAAAATTAAAATTTATTAATTAAAATAGGATTAAATTATCTTTATTGTAAATAAAATATTAATAAAATTAAAAATTATCTCATTACAATAAAATTAAATTATCCTTAATAATATTTTTTATGAATTAGAGTATATAGAGGCGTTTTAGGGACTAAATATTTTCACTTTTATTCGTACTTTTACATATGCTATAGATTAGGAGCCTCTGCATTAAGGAAACTTGCTTTTAGTTTTTCAGTTGATGGGATTTGGATAGAAGAGTTCTCTATTTCTATTCTCCATTTGGTCTAATATGACTTAAAGTTAAATAATAATCAATTTATTTTCATTAATAAAAACATAAGTAAAGAAAGATAGTCTAGAAACGTTGAATATCTTCAACATCAGGCAGTAACCTCATCCTCCTCCTCCTCCTGTTCCCTGCCCACAAACAAACATAATAAAAGAATTTAGACAATAAAAAATTGCACACACATCAAATCTCAAAGTTATGGGAATTTTGTTAAAAAAAAAAATGAAAAATGGACGATTTGTATATTGGCTAAAAGTTCAGGGGACATTTTAGACCTTCTTCCTTTAAAAAAACAGAAACAAAGAATTTTAATTTAAAAGCAATAAATTTATTTTTTAAATAATTAATAATTAACGAAAAAGTAATAAAGAACTCCTTATTAATGAAATAAATTATATGATTATTAATTATTAAAAAAATGAAGATAGTTATAATTTAATTTTTCGAATTAAAAAATAATAAAATTTTTATAATTTATAAAATGCTACATCATCAATTAAATTTTGTAATATCGTGCCATATGATTGAATGTGCTTCAATTTGTATATATTTTTAGGAAAAAGGCTTAATCTGCCCTTGAATTTGGAGTCAATATACAATTTGCTCAAAAATTAATTTTTCATATAATTTATCCTTTGAATTTGTACCAAAAGAATAAAATGCTAATTTAAAAAAAAAAGTTCTTTTTTTATAGTTTTAAATATTGAAAAATTACTGAAAATTTTAAAATTAGAAAATAAAAATTACCTAAAAATATAGTTCTGAAAACTGGATCAGACTAGCCGGTTCGATCGAAAATCAGACTATGGTCCGGTCCGGATTGGTTGAAAAATCAGACAGTAAAAAAATCGGAGTCAACCGGTCAAAACTAGTAAAAAATCGGCTAAAAACCGGCGAACCGAACAGGTAAAAAACCGGTTCTATTCAAATTTGGGTATTTTCCTGAAAATAATTGATTTTTTTTTTAAATTTGGACCTCCAAAAAATTAAGTCCACTAATTTTTTAATATTTGGGTCTTTTTATTTATAAACCCAAATCCTAATATATTAATTAAATAAAAAATAATAATATATTTTATGGTAATTAATTTTTTTATTTTAAATTTATTCATATTTTATTTTTTTAAAATTATTTACTAATTTTTATTTTTTTTGTAAAATTCAAATTTGAAAATTTTTTTATTTGAGTTCAAATATTTTTTTTTAACCTATATTTTCAATTTTATTTAATAAATATATTTAAAAATATTATATATAAAAATCTGGTTCAACCATATTGAACCCGGTCAAACCCTTGATTCGATGAACTCCTACTTTCACCGGTTCATTAACCGGTCCAATTCTCAGAACACTGCCTAAAAATATAATAATAATAATTATAAAAATTTACTGTATTTGATTTAAAAATAATTTAATAAATATTTAATTTGAAAAAATTTATAGAATGAGAAAAAGATTTGATTATATTAAAATATTTGGATAGAAAAATATTTTTATTTTTATTTACTTATTTTTTAATTATATTTATTTTGTATCAAATATTTAATTACTTTTTAATCCTATTTAATTTATATTAAATAATTTATTTTTTTGATAAAAATTAGACATTTTATACTTTTGTATAATTCAAAGTGTAATTTATATAAAAAAAATTAAAATTTTGAACAAGTTATATATTGTGCTTAAGTTCAATAGGACAATTTTAAGTTTTATTCTATATTTGCATAGATAGATATATTAATTATATTCCTTACAGACTAATATTGACCAAGTTTTGACTTGAACACAAAATAATATTGTATGGTTTATCTACAACAATAAAATTAATTGAATTAATAAATATTTTATTGAAAAACAAAACTCCCCTTTCTTCTATAATTTGTCCAAGTCTCTGAGAAAACAACTTAAAAAAAATAAAATACTAATCATTAATGGAGTTGACCAAGTCCACGACGCCATGGAATTGTCTCTTTGACATCTGAATGTAACTCTGAGAACAGTTTCATGATTTATTGTCTTTGATATTATTCTAGAGAAACATGAAAACTACTCCCCTACTCAACTTCAAGTAAAGGGTTAAACAACAAAAAATTAATTTTGAACAAGAACCCTGCAAGATCCTGATTTTTGTATACAGATCCTCGATGCCTGCAGCTGAAAAATCATCAGCCCCATCAGGTTTAGCCTGGGAATTGATAAAGCTATCGATTTCTATCGCGTCAAAGAGTTTCAGGCTTATCTCCTGTGCGGTTGGAATTGGTGGTGGCATTTTGTCTTATCCTCTTGGAATCTTGCGGCTAGTATCAAGTGTAGGTCGGAATGGTAACTTATGGGCGGAGGAAAGGGAGGCGTTGGATTTTGTATCGGTGTTTCAGCGTGAATACGGTTCCAGAAGGCCGAAATTTACAGCGACGGATTTCGTGGATGCGATGAGGAAGTCGAGGAATGCGTATAATCTGTTGTTCGTGTACTTACACTCGCCGGATCATCCAGATACGCCGGGTTTCTGCCGGAGAACTCTTTGCTCGGAGAATTTTAGTGCGTTTGTGAATGAGAATTTCGTGTCTTGGGGAGAGAGCATTAGAACTAATGAAGGGTTTAAAGCAGGTATTAGGTTGAAAGCTACACGATTTCCTTTTTGTGCTGTGGTTGTGGCTGGACCAGACAATGCAATGGCTGTGCTTCTACGGGTAATGATTGTAATGGTTTTTTTATCTTTTTTATTTATAAATTCAATTTTTCGCACTATGAATCGTCTCCTACATCCCTTTTCACCTAGAGAATTAAGCCATTCTGTTGTGGTCTTCGTTGTAATCAGATGATCAATTCTTAAAGTTGCTGTTTATGGGTTAAGTATTGTGTTTATGGAGTCAAGTGATATAAGGTGCTTGTTTGTTAAGCTTTTAAGATTTTCAGCGCCTTTTGGTTTTAAATTGATTCATAGTGCCTATCTACATGTCACTAAAATAATCCTAAAAGAAGCCTACATTTTTAAGTTACAACTTTAAAATTGAAACTGCCCTTAATCAGTTCTGTATAAGGTTTCTACTATATAAATGCAGCAATGTTACTGGAAGTCTGGAGAGAGAGAGAGAGACAAATGTAGAAATGTAGAAGGTACAGAGAGTAGAAAAAGAGAGAGTTGGAGATGATTTTTGAGAAATTTATATCGACAAGATGACCTGGAAACTTGGGCAATGAGAGCTCAGTTTTGGCGCTAACGGTATGGAGAATGTGGTCAGAAATCCATAATAGAGTCCGACCACAACGACCAAATTGATTATCTTCATGCATGAGGATTTTTCTTGTTTTATTTTGTTCAGCTCCTTTCAAAATCCAATACACTGCAGTTATTGTTCTTGGTGGTTGTTTGCCCTGCAAGTGAATCCTTAATTGCTTACCGTATATATAATTTTCGATAAATCACCTGCACTTCAAGTGCTGATCATCCTTCTGAAAAGGAATAAATATTCTGAAACAATCAGTACAAGAAGTTTTTAAGATATTCACAGAGGGAATTTGACATTTGGAATCTGATTGCATGAGGAAGTGATAACCTTGAATATTACATGTGATTCGTTTTTCACTATTGAATTTTCCTTGTTAGTGTTCATAATCATCTAACATTTTTATATAGAATTACTTCAGTTTGAGCTTAAATCTATTCAACTGCACTATGCAACACAGTATATATATGTTCGAATTGCCAATGCTGTTGTTTGTAATAACTACTAATAACTAGAATGATATGGTGTTTAGTTTTAGTTTACTGGTTCCAGGGGCATTTGTAAGATAGATGAATTTGGCAACTTAAGCTTAGCCTTTTTATACATAAGGATGTAAAAATAACTTTATTATTGCATCTTTCTCTTGCTCTGCAGGTTGAGGGTGCAAAATCTCCTGAAGAAATGCTCATGCTACTACAGGGAGAGCTTGAAGGAAATGCATGTGCTCTTATTGTAGCAAGGCGTAAAGTGGTAGAAAGATTTTCCTCAGGGAAGCAAGATGTTACTCTGGGAGCAATATATAAAGCCAATCAAGTAGGATGTTTTTAAGTTATTTTATTCGTGTTGTTTTTTATTACTATATACCAGATATGATACTGCCTCCTAACATTTCCCTGTTGATAAAGATGTTTACAGTGCACCATGTCGTTGATTGTTGTCCATTGTTTCTTCTCTCTTTGTTTTTATCATTCTTTTAGTGCTTACTTCTATTTTTTCCCTCCTTGGCACATTGGACTTGGGAACAGCAAAGGAGAGAAGAAAAAGAAATAGTGGAGGAGGCTGCTACTGAAACAAAGAGGAAAAACGAGGAGGAAGGGACTGAGGATAGAAGATCACATGAGGCGACAGAAGAGCAAGACATTTTGGAAGGAAAAGCTAATGAAGCTGAGAGGAATGATAAGGATGGAGAGACCCTGGAGAGGACAGTGCACAGCTTTGCGGAAAAGCAAGAATGTTCGGAGAAGGAAACTGCTGAAGCAGAGAGGAAGCTTGAGGGGAAAGAAGAGGCTCAAGATGGAGAAAAGAGCAGCACTTCAGAGGAGGCTGCATTGGCTAGAATGTGGCAGGAGAGAGCTCTGTTACTTGGTGCAGAACCTGAAAAGGGACCTGACATTACACAAGTAAATACCCCTAAACTATTTTTACCGCTTCTTATATGATCTCTTACTATTGTTTTTCAATGCATTTAGCTCTGGTTATTACTGCAGTCTTTTTGCCCCATCAGTATTTTTAACAAAGAGAGTTTCCCCCTATTCACTATATATACAATCCTTCTATTTGTCTTTATTTTGTTTTATTTTAACTACACTTGAGGTAACTGCAAAAGCTTCATATATCAATTGCATGCAGAGGTACTTCACTGTGCATCCCTGATACCATGTTGTCCCATGGTTGAAATTTATATAAATCTTTGGAAACTAATATATCAATTGGAAAATTCTTCATTCATTAGGTTTTGATTCGCTTCCCAATGGGAGAACGCAAAGAAAGAAGGTTTTACAGTACTGCCACTATCCAGTCTCTGTATGACTATGTTGAGTCCTTGGACATCATACGGGTTGGTAATTACAGACTTGTCTCGATTTTTCCACGCATTGTGTATGGTTCAGAAAAAGTTTCTTTGTCCTTGAAGGAAGCTGGATTGCATCCTCGGGCTAGCCTTTTTGTGGAGCTGAACTCGTGAGGTTCTATGCCGAGTAGTGTAATCTTCAAGAATGGGCTAAAATGGTGGAGGAAGGACCATGTTTGTGTTTCAAATGTGTGTGATATTAACTGAAATGGAAGTAAAACAATTAACCCATTATACTGATTTAGAGTGTAAAATCTTGTACTTGACGTCTTGAGAGCATTGAATTGATAAGTCCTTTACGCTCAAAAGAAGGGTTTGCTGCAGATTTTTCGCCTGATAGAATTGGAAATGGAAAAGTTAGGATACTAAAGTTATAATTAACTTTTATATTTTTTTTCCTCTTATTTTTATCAGTCTTTTGTATTTATTAGTTTTTTATATGATGTGCGTTGCATGTTGATTATGCTTATTATATATTTATTTTTTTTATCTATGTAATATTAAAGTATAAATTTTATTTAGGTTAAAATAAATACAAGTGTTTAATTTGTATTGTACTTTGTCATATAAATTATTTACAATTCTATTTCCTTTGTATTTAATTCTATTTTTATATAATGGAGTGGTCTTAGAATAAAGTTCAATTTAATTCATAAACCTCTAATTATGTAATCATTAATTTACAAATGCAGATTTTTAAAATCTTAGTAGATGACTAAAAAAATGCATTATTCAATTTTTTAATCTTGTCTTTAACTTCAAATCAATATCTATATATAATTATAATAATAAATTATTTTTTACTGCTAGGTAAAAGAAGATAAATGAAAAAATGATCAAAATTAATAGTGGAATTCGTTTTGGCTACAATCACAGTATTATTTTTTCAGTGTATCAGAAAATGAAATATATGTATATACATATAAATTTTTGAACCCAAAAAAAGACCTAAATAAAAATATTTATGTCACAGTACTAAAACCCAAGTAAGTTTAAAACTCCTGAGGCTTGTAATGAGCCTAACTCACAATAATTCACTTCTTTAGACCATCTCTAGGAACAATAAGCCTATAATACGACTTTATTAACTCATACTGTCAATTCGCATCTCTAGTCAAGCTTTAATATTTTAAATAATTTATAGTTCAAGCATGTATTTTACATACCATTCACGTCGTCCATAATATGGACATATTGGTCCAAAAAAGAGGTAGGACATTCACACGCTTAGGATATAATACACTAAATAAATAATATTTTAATATTTTAAATAAATAATTAATTATTTATAGTAAATCATAAACAAATAAATAAAACACTTCATTTTTATTGGTAATAAAAAAACACTTTGGTTGATTAGCTTGGTCTAATGAGTAGTCTCATATACAATTAGCTAGGTTATATAGACATGGGACACGAGATACGAAAATATAAAGATATGATAATTTTTAAAAATATAAGACATACATATACTTAAGATACACTACACTAAATTAATAATGCATTAATA
Organism: Jatropha podagrica; assembly: GCA_947857235.1. Taxonomy (NCBI): domain Eukaryota; kingdom Viridiplantae; phylum Streptophyta; class Magnoliopsida; order Malpighiales; family Euphorbiaceae; genus Jatropha; species Jatropha podagrica. Next base: position 66,183 of record CANUEP010143452.1, on the reverse strand, counting down.
TTTCAAATAAATAAACAGTTTTTATAATAAATTATAAACACAAAATAAATCCTTAATTTTTTGTTTCAATATAAATAATGTGTATGCATTTTTTTTTATATAGATCGCACCATGCATGACTTTTGCTAGTACTTACCATATGAAAAGTTTCATATGATACGTAAGAAAATATATATCTTAGCATCGCAACTTTTTAATATATTTTAATAAAATACAATAAGATATTATTTCATTTTGTGCATCGTGGGGATTATAAGGGAAAAAATAATTATATTTTCAGATAATATCATATAGAAAAAAAATAAATTAATATTAATAAACCAAAACTATTTTATGTGGAAATACAAAAGGATATAAGCGAAAATAATTCTGATAATTTTCTTTTTAAATTAGAAAGAAAATAAAAAATATAAAAATTAATTTATACAGAAAAATTAATTTTATTTTTCTTTTATATTCATAAAAATAAGTAATAAAAGTTTTCCAAAAAAAATTTAGTCCCTTCTTATTTTTTGTGATTATTCATTAATAAAAAAAGATACAAAAATATATTAAAAATAACACTTCATCACAGGATACGAAAACGTACACGATATGATAATTTTTAAGAAAATGGGAGATCTATATGCTTATGATACACTATACTAAATAAGCATAATATTTTAATATTTTAAATAAATAAAAAATTATTTATAATAAATTATAAACATAAAATAAAAAAATATTTAATTTTTTATTGCAATATAATTAGTTAAATTCTTAAAATTATTATCACTATTGAAAAATAAATTAATAGTGTGTGCATTTTTTGACACAAGTCATCCTAAAGATGTCAAAATGGTTCACGAAACGGGAACATGGTTCGCCTAACATGCGAAATAAATAGGTTAGGGTTGAGGTTAAATGAGTTTATGTCATAAACGAGTCACCTATTTATGACATGAATATAAACGTGTTGTGTCCGGGTTTGATACACAGGTTAAGAGTAAAGAGGTAATTTTAATGTTAAATATAAATAATCCAACTAAAACCTATTTAAATTTTATTGTTGTATAATTTTTTTTATTTTAATTATGAATCTTGAAGAATTTGTACATTTTACGTGTGAAAATTTTTCTTTAATATGATTGGAATTAAATAGGTTAAAAATTAAAAATAATTGGGTACTAATTTTATTTTTAGAATTTATATATTAAATTTTTTATTAATTAGTTTGTTAATTTTAGAATATTTGGTTGAATCATTTTATTATTTGATGAGTTAATTATTTTGATTGGTAGATTAATTGTGGATTATATTGTTCGGCTGAAATTTTAATATTTATGGTTAATTGTTAGAATTTTGATTATTTGATATTGTTAGGTAATTGATTAGTTAATTTTTAGTATTTTTGTTTGAATTGTAGTATTTTGAATGGGTAATTAGTTAAATAGAGTAATTGTGAAAATTGATTTATTATTTAGTTGATTTTGTGGTATATTAATAGAATTATGGTAATTAATGGATTATTTAGTTATAGGTTGAGATTTATTAATTTTAATTGGAATTATGTTAATTAAGGAGGTTAAATTGATTTTAGGATATTAATTATTAAAGTTGATATTTTGATTGATTGGTTTTATTAATTAGGTGATTGGTGAATTATTTATTAATTTTATATTATTGATGGATTTAATAATTTTAGGGGCGATATTGATAGTTAATTAGTAAAATTGAATAATTATTGTGGTTAATTTTAGGGATGATATTTAATAATTTAATTAATTAATTAATTATGAAATTGATGATTAATTGGAGAAATTGGATAAAATAAATTAATTGATGATTTGGGTAACTAAAGAGTAGTTTTAGGATTTTAATTGATTTTGAGGGTTAGTAAATTAATTACTTAGTGTTAAGATTTCAAAATTATGAAAATTCCTTTATTAAGGATTAATGGGTATATTTGAAATATATTTAATAAATGGAGTATATAAAAGAGTAGAATTAATTAATTGGTTGATTAGATGAATTGTTATTGAAAGATAAAATTTTATTGCTAGGATTAAATATATTATATTAGAATATTGTTAATGGTGATAAATTGAGAGTTTGATGAATTAAGGATTTTGATAAATTATGTGTTAAATTATTAGAGGACCTTAAATAATTAAGGATTAAATCTTGGATAGTAATAAATAAATTATTACAAAGGTTAATGGTTTTTAGCACAAAGATTAAATGGTTATTATTAAAGGTTTTATATAATTAAATTATTCGGATGATAATTAGTGTATTTGGTAAAAAAATTTCTAATGAATTATTATTATTGTTGGTGTTAAATTATAATTTGGAGTATAAATATATTTTGTGGTGAAATAAATGGAATTGATACCTATACTAGATACAAAATAAGTAAATAAATTAATTGCTGGTAAACAGTAAGGTTAGTGAATAATTAGAAATTTAGGCTAACAGAATAAAATAAACAGATAGGTTTATTAAAATAATATTCTTAATTAAGGGAGTCAGTATCTAATTATATTTTTTTTATTATACGTGTTTCTTAGATCGACCAAGTTCCTCTATTGCTTCTCTAAATCAGAACTCATGACAGACTTGAACTTATTCTGCGGTCACTGTGAGTAATAATAAATGATGCACAACATCCTGCATACATGCATTTCATATGCATACCATATATTCTTCATATTATTTAAATAATCATCAATCATTTTTTATTGCTATATTGATATCATTCATTTTCCAAATATAATATTCCAATTCTATAATCTTAGTCTTTGATATATAATATTTTGGTTCTCTAAATTTATATAATTTTCGCCCTTGATTACATTCATATGTTGCATTTATTGTATTGAATATATTTGTGAATAACTGTGATGTGAAATAATGTGTTTGTATATCTGGGTGAAAATTGGGACGACGTGTGTCACTATGAGTCAGTGGGCCAAGTATAGGGGATCGACTCCCTATTATATATATTATTATTATGGAATTGGCCTGGGGCCAATAGGTAGATTTGTGACTTCACTGACTAATTTTCACATGTTGTGAATATTTGAATGTGATTTATTTGAAGATGCTGATATATGACATGTGCTTGTGAAGTATGTCCATTTATTATATTGTTAAAGCATACTGCTTGAATGTGTGGGTTTATATTATTTATTATTATTTACTGAGTTTAGTGAAACTCACCCCCTTCCATAAATATTTTTTAGGAAATAGAAATACAGTCAATTTATAAGACTCTGCTTCCTTCTCCGCAGAGATTCGAATATGTTAGTATAAATTATCTGTTAATATTTGTGATTTTTCGCACATTTTATTTAACTCCGCAGTTAGAATGTTTAATTAATATTTGATTATATAAAAGAAATTATCATGTGGTTATAAATAAATTGTGAATTGTTCTTTTTGAATATTTGGTAACCATATAATAAGAATAGTTTGATCATAAGTAAATATTTACATGAGAATATATTTTTATTACCATAATTCTACCAATATACCATATAATCAACTAAATAATAAATTAATTTTTCACAAATACTCTATTTAACTAATTACTCATTCAAAATGCTAAAATTCAAACAAAAATACTAAAAATTAACTAATCAATTGCCTAACGATATCAAATAATCAAAATTCTAAACAATTAACCATAAATATTAAAATTTAACCCAAACAATATAATCCACAATTAATCTACCAACCAAAATAATTAACTCATCAAATAATAAAATCATTCAACCAAATATTCTAAAATTAACAAACTAATTAATCAAAAATTTACCTAAATAAATTCTAAAAATAAAATTAGTACCCAATTATTCAGTCAAAAAAAAATCACAGATCGCGCGACAGAGAAGGAGAAGCTATTGAAGCTGTAGCGCGACCAGGTGAGGCTGCTGGAGCTTGCTGGAAGTGGTGGCGCGACGAGAAGAGGAGCAGAACAGGGCTGGGTCGCGCGTCAGAGGGAGGCAGAGAGGAGCTGATCGCCCGAGGAGGAGCTGGGTCGCGCAGAGAGGGAGGCAGAGCAGAGCTGCTGCTGCTGTGGCTGTCCGGCGACGCTGCAGGTGCTGGAAAAGAGGCGGAGGAGCTGTGATGGTGGCGCTGCAGAGAGAGACAGAAGCAGAACGACAGGGAGAGAGGAAGAGGAAGAAAGAAAGAAGAAGAGAGACAGAAGAAGAGGGAGGGCTGCTGTGGTCCGGCTGTGGCCAGTGGAGGCGCTGGAGGTGGCTGCTGGAGTGAGAGAGAAAGAGAGGGAGAGGGGCTGCTGAAGAAGGAGATGTCGCGCAGGCAAGGAAGAAGAAGAGAAGAAAAAGAAAGAAAAGAAAAGAAAGAAAGAAAAAGAAAAAGAAACAAAATAATAAAGTTTAAATTATTAAATAAAAACAAACCGTCCAAGTAGATTATCCGGCAGAAAAAAATAGTAACGCATAACATTTTTCAAAAATATTTAATTCGGGTCTAATTTTAATTAATTCAGTCCAATAAAAAAAATAATTGGTCCGATTTTTATTCGATTAATTTTAGGCGGATCAAAATGATTTTTGGTTCCGATAATATTACGTGGCGTAATATTATTGGCTAATAATTTAACGATTAAATTTAAATGGAAATTATTTTAAAATAAAAATTTTGGTATTACAATTATAAGCAGGTTAAGTGGGGTGTATTTAGGTCAACACATTCACTTAATCTATTTATGATATTAAGCGGGTCACACAAGTTACATATAAGTCAATACGATCCACTTAATCTATTTATGATATTAAGCAGGTTAATCGTATCATATTCGTGTCTACTGTTTATTTTTTGTGTTGTGTTTGTATCGAAGTTATAAAAAATTATTTAATCATTTAATATTACTCTGCGCATTGTGTAGGATCTAACACTAGTTATTATTAAAAATAAAATTCTTTCAAAATTCACCTAACAAATAAAAAAAACGTTTTAATGTATATAGATATATATAAATATATCAATAAAATATTATATATTTTTTTGGGTTAAAATTTTCAACCGACTGCTATTTGAGATTTAATTATATAAATTCTATTTGAAAATTTATTTTTTAAAAAATATATGCCGTCGAAATTTACAAACATAAAAAATATTGATAAAAATAACGTACTTTTTTCTTTTTTTTATCTCTTTTTTAAATAAATATTATATAATTAATTTAAAATTTTATTTTTAAAAAATATATCTAATCAAATCATATAAATAAAAAAATAATATTAATAAAAAAAATATATTTTCTTTCTTTTTTTATCTGTACCCTAAAAGAATTAAATATTTAATAAATAAAATATAAAACATTTTGCAAATGTCTCATTATCATATATATTTATTAAAAATAAATTTAGTAAAGATAAAACTTAAAATTTCGAAATGCCTAATTATCCATATATATTTATTTTAAAAAATAACTTTTTATTTATTAGGATGTATGATGGGTCAAAATAATACTACAGACTACTTAACAATGAATAATCCTCTACTCAACAAATTTGTAAAAACGCTTGTAATTAAAAGAACTCAAATTCGAGACCTCGCACTCCTCACAAAAATTAATTTATTTTAGTTGGAGTAGTTTTGATGGATAGGTGAAAGAGAATTGTTATTAATGATAATTGAACTTTGAAGCCTACTCTAAAGTGGTTTTTACTAATTGGTTTAGGATTTTACTACAGAAAAATGCTACCTTTATCTTATTTACTCGCAATATTAATTGATATATAACATACAATTTGAAGTAGTAGGTTGGTTGAATTTGATATTAAATAAATTGGTGTGAAAAGTACCAAAACTATGTTAATGATAAGCTAAAATTTATTATCAATAATAATAACAGCCTGTTTGAAATAAATAAACGATGGTTGTAAAATTCATTTGTAAATGAATTCTAAGTAAAATTCATTTGCAATTGAATATGTATTGTTTGGTATGCTATAATTCTCAGTAAAAAATTCAATTCAATTTCATAAAATTATGTTTGAAATAAATTCTTGAAAGAAAATTCATTTGTCTTTATTTTCTAAAATACTCTTGACATAATAATTTAATAACAACAATATAAATATCAATTTATATTTATTATATACAATATCATAATTTATTATTTTTTTACTATGAAACAAATAATAAATTTCATATGCTAATTAATTAATTATATAAATATAATATATAAAATAATTATAACATGTATCATAATAGTTATATCTAATTTATATAAAATGTCTCCATTCAACAAAAATTGTACTTTCACACTAATAACTATGAGTCCAAAAAAGAAAAAAAAAAACAAAACTGTCACGACCCGTTTCCATGGGCCGGACCGGCACTAGGACTGGTAAGTTTAAGCCCCCGATGCCCGTAGTAAGCCTAAACTATCCAAAATTCACTCATATTATCATTTGACTGACAGAATAGTAAACCTATATTATGACATTATTCATATAATAATCAGAGTTAACAATTCTGACCCAGCCTTAATGTTAAGAACTGTTCACATCTTGGGCCCATATTCATTTAATAAAAATATTTTCTCATGCAATATTTATTTGTCATAATATAATCAAACTATTCCTATCACATAGTCTCAAAATATCAATCATTCCCATAAAATTTTTCAATTTCTTAACATTATTATTAAAATAATACAATCTTATCATAACTGCAAATTTTCTACTACTATACAATTATAAGAATTCTAAATAATTGTATCTTATACATTTAAACAATTCTTACATAACCTTGAAAGAAACGAAAGCTAAAGCTTCAAATTCTACCAAATGATTCACAATCCCCTGAAACAACAATAAGAGATAAGGGGGGAAAGGAGGTGAGTATAAAATTCAGTGAATAATAACATATAATATTAAATCCATACATTCACACAAATGATATATAAGACGTTCTGAATGAACACTCTCCATTCATACAATGTCAATCATATCATCCATAAATAACTGCAACCATATGCACATCAAGTGATGTTAGTCAGTGAAATCACCTTAATAGGACCATGCTCTTCCCAAGTATGCTTTAATATCCATCATATCATATCGTGTGATTCTATGGTCCTGTGACTTGTGCATCCAGAGAGCCCACCCCTATTCGGGCAAAACTATAAACAGAAAAAATTTTTCGCAAAATAATTTTCTTTGTGAAAATATTTTTCGATGACACGTGTCATCATCCAGAGTGCACAAGGGGGGGCGCCACTCCCACCACTTATGGCTCACCGACGGTATTCTCACTATGCCCGTGCTCTCAACCCAGGTGATTCACATCATTCCAACTCCACACAACAATCACATATCATCATGTGCAACCAATTATTCACAGCATTCATCATTGCACAACCATTCATCCACATATTAAGTATGCAAGAATTTAGAAATAATAAGCACAAAGCATAAAATAAATTATGCTGTAATAAATTTGATAAAGCATTATATATTATTATTCACCTAAAAGCAAGAAGTTGATTTCCACAGATCAACCAGGCTTTCACAACAGTTTATTAAGTTTCTTCAACCTAACATCAAATTGACGTTTCATATTCAGTCCTTTATCATTATTTTATTCACAATATCTATTTATACTCTATTTTCATCAATGCTATTATTTATACTTTTAAAGTAATTCAATTATTATGGATTTACTTATTACCTTAATGATTAAAGAAATAATCCACTTACATATTCTTTCAATAATCTCACGATGCGTTCATTTTCTCAATAATCTGGTAATCCAATTCACACTACATTTTTATTTAATTCACTTAACTGTAAATTAAACAAACTAAATAATACTACGCAATTAATTGTCAAATCTAAATTTGCGAAAATAGTGTAAAATTAACTGTAAAATATACCGATCGCGATTCGGAGTTCGGATTCGGACTCAATGTCTGAAATGCAGATTTCTGCCTCTTGAGTACCTCGCCGGACCGCCGCAGTCGCTGCCATGCATGGTGGCCGGAAAATCGATCGTTACCAGAATTTCGCAAAGCCTATACCAAAATGTTCGAAATTCACCCTAGGTTTCATTTCCGGTGTTGCTTTAGCGAGATCGGTCCTCAAACAGACCCGATCAAGCTTGACAGCCACCTTCACACCACCTTCAATGGTGGTTTCACCATCAGCACTCCACAGCCGCGATCGTCGCAGGGGAAATGTTCACCAGGAGAAGACGAATCGATCGACGCCTTCTCCTTGAGCAGATCTTGCCGGAAACGGCATGAATCAACGGTAATCAACTGCCACAGTGATCGGAGCTTCTTTGCTCCGATTTCTTCCTAGCGAGGCCACCACATCTCAAAATGACGCCACCATTAAGTTCTACACGTCAAGTAGATAAATTTGGAGTACTTCGTTGTCGGTTTTCATGGCCCTTTTGCCGGAGATGTGAAGGAGAAGGGGAGGAGGGCTGTCGGGGAAGAAGGGTGAGCGGGGAGAGAGAGAGAGCGAAAGGAGTTTTGGGTTTTTTATTTTTATTTTTATTATTATTTATTATTATTATTTTTTAAATGGTTTCGGTTCGATTTGAATCGATTCGGCCCATTTTATCAATTCAGTCCGATTTTCCATTGATTTAGAAATTTTCAATCGAGTTTAACTATTTAAATTTGGTTTTCAGGTTCGGTTCGCGGCATAAAATATTATTTTTCCGTTAATTCTCATTGCTGAAAATTTATAATTAAATTTTAAATAAAATTTTTTTGAAAATAAATTAATGGGTTATTTAAAAAACAATGGGAAATAAAAGAAATACTTCTGTCTATATAAGAGTAGTTTTGTCAAATAAAATTTAATAATTTATTATTATGATTAAGTTTGATAAAATAATTAAGTAAAATAAGTAAAAAAAATTAAAAAATTAAATTTATAAAAGAAGAGGGTAATTTTGTCAAAAAAATTGGAGTGTTTTGTTTTGTGAAATTCATTTGGAAATTCCATTAATTTTTATAAAATTTGATATAGTTATATTCAATTCCATGGAATTGAATTCCTATAATTGAAATCTAAATTTTTTTTCATTTCAAACGCGAAAATATGAATTTGTAAATGAATTATACAAAATTTCATGGAATTCATATATTCCAAACAGACTCTAAAAGATGTATTTAATTCCTAATAGATGAAAATTAGAAATATAATCTGGACTAAAATATACAAAGTCACATTATATAGGTTACAAAAGTTAGAGGAATAAAATCTCTAAGAGCACAACCTGGAGTAAGCTACTCCACAAAAGTCATTAAACAGCCAATCATTTAAACTTATACGGTTAACGGTAAGAACATGATTAAAGACTCATGATAAGAGACTAACCAAATTATACATTGATATACTTTGTTGTAAATATGTTTGACATCTTGAGCCAACCTTCATTAAAGAGTTGTTGATAAAAAATATGAGAGAAAAGAAACCATCAGCAGAAGTCGGGTTATTAGTGCTCCATGTGAATTGAGTTTATTGATTTAAAATACTTGACATGTACGTGCGAGTCAATGTTTTTTTTAGACCTTCTAATTCATTAAATGCATGAGTCCACAGATTATGAAATGAATTGATTTTGTACGGATTTAATGTAAATCCGCAAATCAAATAAATGATAAATAATAAAATACTTTTAAATAAAATATAACTATTTGAAGAAATTTACCAAAAAAATTACATATAAAATCATATAATAATTTTCAAATATATTTTAATAACATTATTAAAATCAAATTTCTGAACTTTATCATCAAAATTATGACAAAGATGACTTGGCTGATCCAACCTATTATATCTTCAAACCCATCAGATTGAGTTTGATCGCCATATTGAATCAAGTTAAAATCATTATAAATATATTTCAATAACAATATTAAATCAAATTTCTAAATATTATTGTCGTAATCATCCCAAAAATGACTCGGACAATTCAATTTATCATATCTTCAAATGTCCACTAAATTGAGTTGGATCACACAGATTAAATCAAGTTAAGACGAGTCACATGAAGTCATAAGAGTTATCACTTTCAACGAAAAGAGCATTAATTCCAATTGATTTTGTCAACTTCAATTAGTCTATATTTTTTTTTTGGATTCACTTTCTAATTTTGATTAAGATTTCTTATTAGATCAATAAATATTAATTATTTTAGTTATTATAATTTTTGTTCTATGTCTGGTCTTTAAGAGAATGTCACGTCCTCTCTGCATTATTTATATTGATTTAAATTTTTTTTAATGAAATTTCAATATATTTATCTTAAAAAAAAGTTGACGTCCATATAAAATTGTTCTCTATGTAAATTGTTCATTTATATTATTAATAAAGAAAGATTACATTAACTTTTAACTCAACATGACTATAATGTAATTATTTAATCCTCGTATATTTATATAATATAGATTATCATAATACATTATGATTATGAGGAAAAATCAGATAATAATAATAAAAATTATTAATTTTTTACCTAAAAATCTCTCTCTATAAAATTCCAACAACTCACTAATTTCACATATTTTTATTATTATTTTTTGGGCTGGATTTTTTTCATTTATCAAATATATTTTTTCTTTTCTTATAATTACGGTGGTTTTTATTTAAAATTTAATTTCTCATTTCCATATTAAGGGGCGGGACATTAGAAGGTTGAAATCTGAAATTTTAGCTGTGTTACATTTAAAGCCAACCGACAATTAATGTCAACCCAGGCACAGAGTCCTTCGTTACATTATACATGGGCCCCGCATCTCCTGTTTTTTTAATTAAAATAGTGCCGTGAGTTGGCACGAATCTGTTCGATCTATCATTTAACATCTCTGAATGCTCAAGAGTAGGTTCGTAGTTGGAGAAGTCTGTATCATCTTCTTTGTTGCTTCATGGAATATAATATTACATAAGATGAAGGGGTTTTGACAAATTCTGAAGATGTTTTTTTTGTTTTTTTGCTTTCTGGGATATAATAAGACCATTGTGTAATATAACGGTGTTTTGACCAATTCTAAACATGTCCTTCGTTGCTTTATGGAATATAATGTCACCTTCGTCAAACAAAGAGGGGTTTTGAGGGTTCAGAAAGATGTGTTGCTTTCTGGAAGGTGCATAAGAAGTGAACTCAGAAGATAAAGTTATATAAATTTACTTGCACTTGGATTAATCACAGCTAACTTTTTATTTCATAATATTTGATATTTTAGGTTTGTCTGCTCATCTCCTCTCTTGGCTTTGGGTCCCCTGTTTCTGCAGCAGCTGTATCAGATCTATTCTTGTTCTCTCATGTCTTAGAGGTTTTCTTGGATTTTGAGTATAAACTATACATATCTTTTTGTAACTGTTCCGGTGTTTGCTTGCATGATGTGTGCTTTGATCTCTTTTCTTGGGTGCAGATTGTCCTTCTCATTCAAATTGTGAGATTGGTCTACTCTAGCTTTACAGAAATAACATTGTTTGAGGAGTCTAATTACGCCTCGGCCTATGACCAGGAAAATAGAGACAAGATGAAACTGGGAATTTCACATAAAGATTGACAGGAAATTGGTTCTTCACTTCAAACAACTCTGCATGAAAATAATAATACGCTAGAATGTACTTGGGCATGACAGAGTGGGCAATCGTGAATATCTCTTATTGCTATTTTTACTATTATGGGGCAGAGCTGGGAGTAGACATAGATGGAAGGTGGTGGGAATGCTTTATATACTTATTTGCACTAATAGCAGTATGGATGGAAGTATTTGGGGAGGATCATAGAACAGTGATGCGAACTATGGGTATTTTGGTGTTTTGGTGGCGCCATAATCAAGGGACCGCTACTCTGCTTCTAGTTATTGTTTGCTGGGTCTATTCCCAGATCCTTTCAAAGTTCTCATTGTTCCACTATCAGCACCTGGGGCCACAAGACCAAAAGATGAATTATACTGTTATTGACATCAATGAAGAAACAGAGGAATCAATTGAAAGAAAAGAGAGGGCATTCTTGAAGTCCTATCAAGAAAATGAAACAGATATTGATTTTATGATTTTAGATTTGATATCTCTGGTTTTTTTTATGGCCTTTCTAAAGTCATTAGAGATCAAGAATGCACAAAATTACTTGCTTATTTTGAAAACGATCGGGCGTCATATGTTCACGATTTTAGAAATGGACATAATGATCGCATCTCTAAAAGTTGTGGAAGCGCTTATCATCAGGGAATGTTCTGCTCATACCAGAATAAAGGCACCGCCTTTTGATTACTCCAACTTGCAGAATTCTAGCATTGTTAGTTGGGAAACTTCATTTCTTGACAACATTTTGCCTTTTTCTGATGTGTTTGAATGTGATGAAGAGAAGCAATTCCAGCAAGGGCAGATACCAGTGGAGCCATCAATTGAAAGGCCTGCAATCCTTGCCCTGGTGAGCCCTAGAAATTTTAAAAGTTCATTAGGGTCTATTCATATAGATGTGCATTTTGATGAATTCTATGGATTTTGGTTTGTGTTTCTTAGTGAAAAATGTAAAAGAAAAACACTTACATGAAGTTCAAATAAATTTTCATTTCAAATGGCTATCCATCCAAATGGAGTTGCTCTTGAATACCATTTTGAATTGTTTGGCAGGCTACTAAATGTGCAAGACCAGACATAAAAAATTGGCAAAAGGGCGATCTTTTAGGGCACGGATCGTATGGACTTGTTTATGAAGGATTCGGTTCCCAAGGGTTCTTTTTCGCTGCAAAGGAAGTTAAGTTTCTAAGTGAAGCTTCACTTACAAAGATTGAGCACGAGATTGGATTACTTAGTGATTTGAATCATGAGCACATAGTTCAATATTATGGCTCAGAAAAAGTTGATTCAACTCTGTATGTTTTTCTTGAGCTTGTAAGCAAAGGTTCTCTCGAGAATCTTTATAAGAAATTTTCACTTGAAGATTCTCAGGTTGCTCGTTACACAAGACACATTTTGCAAGGTTTGAAGTATCTTCACGACAAAAACATTATTCACAGAGATATTAAATGTGCAAATATATTAATTGATGTAAGTGGACATGTGAAACTTGCTGACTTTGGATTGGCGAAAGTAATTGAATCTAATGCTCCTGTTAGGTCTAGCTGGGGGACACCATGGTGGATGGCTCCTGAAGTTGTTAATTCAAGGAAAGGATATGGAGTTCAAGCTGATATATGGAGCCTGGGTTGCACTGTGTTAGAGATGTTGACTCGTCAACGTCCATATCCTACTCTGGAAAGGCAACAAGCATTGTTTAAAATTGGACAAGGTGAGTTACCTCCATTTCCTGATTCTCTCACCTCTGATTCTAGAGATTTTATTCTACAATGTTTGCAAGTTAATCCAAATGATCGTCCCACAACTGCTCAATTGTTAGCCCATCCTTTTGTAAAGGAGGTGGAAAGTCATCTATGATCCCTACACTTCAATTTTAAGGGTGTCTATCGTCTTCCAACTTACACATCTTGTGCTAATTTTTTCTATTCGAATGAATGTCTTTACAATGTATTCAAATTATGTTTGGTTTGCTTGTTCTAAGTTGAGATGATTTTCCTTATTTTTTGTGTGGGAGTTGATAAACAAGTTTAGCTTATTAGCGATTGAGATACACTGAAAAGGCATTTGAATCTTCTGTTCTTTTGCGTTATGAGACGTGAATTCAGTAAGTAAACTACTAGCATAATGGTTATCAAACATGTTATTTTGCCTTCGCAATGGAAAAATTACATTGTGATCCCTGTGATTTGTGAAATACAATTAGCGATGTCTTTGTTTTTTTAGAATATATCACATTCTCTCTATTTTTTGCTTTTGTTATATTATTAGATTATTTTATCTATTTTTTACATCTTTTTCGTTAAATCAATAAGAAAATACAGAGATTAAAAGAAAGATATTAAAATATTATATAAAAAAATTACAGTACGATCTTTATAGTTTAAAAATACAATTAGTTCGTCTCAATGTTTTCTTTTTAAAAAAAGAAAGATATTTTCATTTTAACGGAAAAAATATAAAAATTGGATGCATTGATTATGTATTAACTCATGTTAGGTAAATGTCCCCACCAGGTACAAACCAATTTCTTGTGACCTTAATTTTGAACAAAAGACTATGAACAGAGGGGTCAAATAGACCAAAATCTGAACCTAAATATGCTGGAACTTCTGGCTACACACCTAGAATTAATTTTTTATTTTGAAATCTAAAATCTGACTCTTTGACAATAGATTTCTAATCACCTTTTGTTAAAACGCTAAATGTTAATTTTATAGCATTTGGTGACGTAATGTTTGAACTAATTTTTAGATGTTAAGATAACGGTTTTTATAAAATTAACGCATTAACTTTTAGCGGTTTATAAAAAATTATTCAAATAGCTAAACACTATTAAAATAGTTAACACTTATAAAAATAATTAATTTTGTCTAACAGACATTAAAACAAAACATATAACCTTATAAATAGTTGTGAAGCTTGAATTTAAATTTAAAGAGGCAAAAATTAAATATATATAAGTTAAAAGGAGAAAAAAGTGGTAAAGACACGTTATATTTTCTTGAACGACCCTAGCCAAAGCAAACCATTTTTATTTTTGTTTTTTTTTTTTTTTTTTTACTTTAAAGAGAGGGAAGGGGCAATTGCCAGGTAGCTTGGCCCCTGTTTACAATTTTTATTAGAATAAGGCTTTCAATTATAAATCTGATAGAATAAATTCCTTAAATAGTAAATAACTAAATCCTAATAGAAAAAGGATATCATTGTAGCTTTTATATAAATATATAAAAGCTAAGGCACAAAAATTTATGTGGCACAATTTTAAATATTAAAATATTTATACGGCAAAAAAATTAATCTATTAAATTGAAAATAATTTTTATATTTTAAAAAATTATTTTCAATATAATTAAGAAGGAATTTAATTAATATAATTAATAATATTTTTATTTTTCAAATAATTAATTAAATTAATAATATCATTAATATTTTAAAAATTTTTAAATTTTTTTAAAATAATTAATATTTAATTTCTTCATTTTTCGCTGTTATAGAATTTTTTTGTATATCTATGTTTAATATAAATGAAACTTTAAAGAAAATCAAACCATATTCTCAACAAAAAGAAATGAATTAATTGCAAATAATATAAGATTATTTTCATGGCATTTTATTGATGTGCACTTGAATAATATGGTGATGGCGATTGAATTATATAGTGTATTTAGTTTTTGATGATCGACTAAGATATGGTTTTGTGATTTGTGAAGAGAGATAATACTTTTCAACACATCCCAAATCAAGGCAAATTTCGATTGATTTTTTTTTTTTAAATTTATTGTTTATTAGATTTATGCCTGGATTTTAGATTATTTATTCAAAATGAATTCAATAACTGATATTTAAAAAGATTATTATAAAATCTATTAAAATATTTATAACAATTATAAATTTTAACCTTAATTATAAACTTGATTTATGTATATACATGTCAATATATTAATTCTTTTGCAAGAATATGGGAAAAAAATATTTTTATTTCATTTTTTGGACATTAGTTAGTATAATAAATTGGACATGTGGATTCTTGAAAATAATTATTAATTATAATAAAATATGATTTTTATTTTTAAATATTATATAAATATTATATAAATTTATAATTAATCTTTATAAATGGTATTACTAGATTTGTAAAGGGATCTCCTCCTCTTTCTCTTGACTTTCATTTCTACGCTTAAAATAAACCAATAGATCTATTTTTATTTTTTTCGTGTTCTTCATAGTCATGAGCGGCTAAACTCAATATTTTCAGTCAATGGTTGAATTCAAGCAGGGATTCTTCACAATCGTGAAATATAAACGCGATAAGTATACTTTTCAAATTTGATTGGTTTTTGTGTGTTTTCTGAGTTTATGAGAAATCCCATATTTAGTGTTTTCTTATTGTTTGTTCAATAAAGGCCCATTGTTCAATTTATAGAAAATGATATAGCTATCAATAAGGTTGAGATTCGTATTGTTTAACTGAATTGAATAAATAACAAATAATATAATTTAATTGTGACAAGAACTTTGGATTATATTATGAAAACCCACAATCTATTTTAAATGAACTGCGCTTGTGAGTTTGTTGAATAGGGTAAAGCCTTTCTAGTTTGTACTGCTGTTATTGAATTAAATTCTATCGTTTGTTTAGAGTTGTTCGCTGATTAGGGATTATTCGAGCGCTTTGTCTGTTTAATTTAATATTACGGAAAGACTTTTCAAAAGTGTTTGTCCAAAGATTATAACATGTTAGTCTTTCAATTTTTTGAATTATCTTTATATTAATGATTGATCAAGAGAATCACGTGCTATGAGTCACCCTTGGCTGAATCGTTTCCTCTGTTGGTATTTAATTATTTAATTTATGGCTTTTTGATACTTAGTTATTATTTTCAATTGCTATTTGATCAAAATCCTCTTTTATTTATTTGTCTTTGTAAACTGGTTTTAATTTAAAAATCATGTTTTGTTAGTTTTTAAGGTCGACCCTTCTTTCCTTATTTACAATTTATCTAGATTAGAAAACAAGGAATTATTTTTTGTAATTTTGACACGCATTAGAAGTCACTTATTTTTGTGGCTTGAGGTTGGCCAATATTAACACTGGTGAACTTTCTAGTGTGTTTTGGTAAAATCTTTGGAAGTTAGAGATTCCAATCAAAGGTTTGCAATTTTTTCTGGGGTGTGTGTCAGAATGTGCTGCCTACAAAAGCTAAATTGGTGGATAGAGGTATTCTTATGTCAACGATATGCTTGTATTGTGATGGGGTTGAGGCCCATGCTATGGTTTGTTGGCAAGCTATTGGAGTTGATACTTCAGAGTTACCAGTGCAAGGTTTACTTCCTTGGCTTGTAAATTTGTTACAGTTAGAAGGGAAGGATCGTTTTTGTCTTTTTTTTGTGTCATAATTTGGCATATTTAAGATCAACATAATGCACTATTGTGGACTGGGGAGCATTTTGCTGCTACTACTACAGTTCTTCTTGCTAAATGTTATCTGTAGGACTGGACTTGTGTGAGAGAAGGCAGTGCTGGGTTGTTTCAACAGTCTCAGCATGTTCTTAGTCCAAAGAGAACTTCCATTGTTGCAAATAAATTTGAAGAGGAATTGCTTGTTTGAGGGGAAAAGCTAAGAAAGAAGATAGGCAAGGGAATAACTAACCTTTAAGTATTATTTATTATCTAGAAGGTCTATGTCAAGTTAGTACCTATTTTTTCTTTTTTCTTTTTTTTTTTTAATTTTCCACATTTTTTTTTATTTTGGATAACTATCAGAAAATGAATAAAAAATAGTTTCTATTTGATTTTATAGCATATCATATTCAATGTAAGATTTAAATTCTTAACATTTTCTTTCACTTGTAATAATTTCCAACATACAAATATTAAACTACAAGAAAGTATAATGAATCTAACTTTTCTTTTATCTATCTATATTTTCTATAAGCATTTGGGTATTGGCTATAATAGCAATTATAAGCGCATTGTAAATTTTCATAATTAGTCCTTATAATATTCTATTTACTCCCTAAAAGAAGAGTAGAGAGCGAAAGAAGAAACAATTTTTGCTGCCAAAATTTTTCTTACTGGGAGTCCATTGCAGCAGCATTAATTAGTACTTGCAATTTCCATAACCTGGAACAAAAGATTTTTAAAAATAAAAATATTCAACAATCAGCCTTTGAAAGAACACATTAATGCACTGATGAGAGAATGATGTTCAAACCTAAATGCTTAAATAAATCTTGAATGTCAAGTATGCATTTATGATAACATAAAGTTTAGAAGGCTACATATATAATAAGAGTAACTATCTTTTTCGGAGCGGAGATGATTTTAAAATATAATTTAAAAAAAATTTGTGCCCTAAAAATTCAGTTTCATTGGAATAATTATGATTAAAAGATAGAACTATTGTTTTTACTTTCACATACCATTTTGCTAAATTAGAAATTTATTAAGGGGAAAAAAATTTGAATTTTCAATCATTTTCTGTATAAGATAGTGGCATAACTTATAAACCTAGTAGATCGAATGTAATAGAAATATAAAACCCAAATTTGAATTTCAAACTCAAATAAATTTTTAATTTCAAGCTCCAAATCTCCTCAAACTAATGCTCTACGTATTTGTACTACACTCCATTATCATACAAAATCAGTCAGTTCTAACTGTGGTTTACAAAATCAGTAACCCTAAATTAACGAATAAAAGTTTCATACAAAAACTTACTTGGATCCAAGCTGCTAATAGCCCCAGTTTGTTCAAAATCACAATCATAATCATTTCTTCCCATGGCTTGATAGTAAGCATTCATAGCAAAAGCAGCATGTGCCCTAACTGTGTTAGGCATAAAGCACTCGCCCCCGCTTTGAATAGGTCCACACTCCACTCCCATACCACACACATAATCAATATTTCTCTGCAGAGCCTCCACATCTGCTCCTGTTTTAGGAAGGCACCACCGTTTCCCCGGTGGCCCCGCAGGCTCTGAACTCCTCGGTGAAGCCACTGGCACCCGACTTTGGTTCCTTGGAATCGATGAACTAGCCTGGGAAGATCAATCGACCGATTAACCAGTTAAATAATCACAAAAAATAATAAAAAGATTAGCTTTGCATTAATCATGCTAATGGTATTTGAATTTATCAATTAATTTTTGACAATAAGGCCATATAATTTTTAATCTTATTTCAGATTTTGAAATAAAATTAAATTATGCGACCTAAATACAATGATACTACATTGAAATTAATAGATAATTTCAACTACCATTTATATAATTAAGTATAATAATTCTTCTAATATTAATATCAATATTAACAAACAAATTAAGCATAGTTTCACCATGATTAAAAACAATTAGAAGGCCGATTGTAACTATTAACAAATATGTAACGTGGTGTTTTTCAGCGGCGGCAGATACCGTGGACCGGAGGATTCCGATATTGTAAACTGGAGTCATATCAGCCTCGAAAAGTCCGAAATTTCGCTCGCATGCAGGTCCTGGCTTGAGATTTTCATTAAAGAGTGCAAAAATGTAAGTCTCAAACGTGCGGTTGGGCATAAGAGGAGTGCCTGAACCAGACATTACATGTTGGATAAGATTGCCATTATATTGAGCTGCACTTTCTGCATTTACACCAACTTGTGATGAATCTCCATTTGAAGGCCAGCCAGTTTCAGCTATAACTATATCAATGTCAGTGAATCCAAGAAGTTTCATAGCTGAATAGACTGCATCAAGTTGACCATCTAACATATTTGTATAAAGGAGTTTAGTGTTTTGATCAACGACACCGCTATTAGGTCTAAATAGGGCATAATCAAGGGTTTCGGCTGAGTAACCGAAAAATGGATATGGGTTTATCATAAAAGGTGAATTTGTTTCTCTCAAGAAATTAAGTAAAGGTCTAAGCACATGAATATCATAACCTTGACGGAATTTTCCGGTGGACGGAGGGCTTGAATTTGAAAGAATGCCTAAAGAATGAGGAGTAGAGATTTTAATTTTTCTGTCTAACGACATTGAAACTAAAGCTGTATGCAGAGTTTGCATAGCGGGAACAAGGCTGGCTATGAGCAATTTATTAGCAGTTGATAAGACTTCATTGCCTACTAAAATTCGGATAATATTAGTAGCTGGTATGTAAGGTTGGATATTGGATTTTAGCCATTCTTGAGAAAAATTTAGCCTTGTGAGACCGGGAATTTGATCATTGGGGACAGTAACTGTAACTGCAATCCCAGTATGTGCAAAGGCTTGCAAGATTTCAGTATTAGTGTCGAAAAGCTTAACCCGGTTAATAATGGTAGATTGTACAAGAAAATCTGCAACTTTTGCTGGTGGAGGAAGGTTGTTTGCCACTGTACCATAGTTGACTCCAAGAGTACCTTCAACTCCTGAGAAAAATGGCAAATTTTGATGAGTCATAGGTATTATTATGATATTTTATCTTTTTTTTTCCTTAGGATGCACATTTTGTTTATCCAGATTAGATATTTTTATATCCAATCACTTTAATTCCTAATAAAATAATGAGTGCTCATTTTAAATTCAAGAAATAAAATTCTTGAACATACCTTGAAGTAGTAGAGTTGATTCAAGAAACCAAATTGCAGTGACTATTGAAGCAAAGAAAGTAGCAGACAAGCTTAGATCCATAAGCTTAATTTTGATTTGAGTTTTGGTGAAGGATTGATTGAAATGTTTAGTGGACTATTGGGGCAAGAAATGTTTCAAGAAGTGACCTTAGAGATGCCTTTCTTTGTAGTAGGGGAATTCTTTATTCTATATGTGTGCTGATACTTTTGAATCTGTTTTATTGTTATACTTCTTCATTTTATTTATTTATTTTTTTGGAAAAAATAAAATGTGCAGTGTGGGCTAATCTGAATTATTTTCTGTTTGGTGTGATGAAATTAAGCGAATAACTTAAAATTTGCATGGATTTGTTAATAAAAGTTTCTAAAAGAAATTGTTGCTAGTTAAAGTGGATTGTGATAATGAAGAGGTTTTAGAAAGGCAAAGGGAATAATCTTTCCTTGTAATGGTGGAGAAGGAATTACAGATTGGAGATGAAGGTAAACCAAAAGCACCTGTGTTACTTTTTATTCTAACTTTTGAAATTGAAATGAGTTTTATATGATAGAGAATAACCTTCCCTTCAATTTAAAATTGCTAGAAATCTCAAATTTTGGTTAGGATATCTTCTTTTTTTTTTTTTTCCTTTATAGTTTCACACAGAGGTGTTCAAATTCAAATTTGGTCTATGAATTCATCGGCTTAAATTTAATGAGTGATCCATTTGAGTTCTTATTAATTTGATCTAAAATGAATTAAACCGGTATAAATTGAATCTAAATAAGGATCAACTCATGGGTCAAATCCTTTGATTCAGCTATCTATCTCAAAATACAACTCGTTTGACTAAATATAAATTAAGATAAATATAAATTTTTGTCACTTAGAAGTTGTTATTTTACCATAAAAATAAAATTAGTATTATGATATAACATGTTATATTTATATAGAAATTTCTATGAAAAATTGCAAAAAATTTCCCTATAATCTTAACATTTTCAAACTATAAACCTATTATTAAAATACGATCCTAAACTATAAAAATATCTCTAATTATGCGGCATGCAACAAATCGACATCTTAGATTCAACTCAGTCCATGACTTGCATTGAAGACATGACATTTGACATCTATAGAAGCAAGCTTCAATCTCCATTGGAGAGTATCCCATTTTCTTTCACAAACTCTAAAACCCAATTTAGGTTCACAAAAGGAATGAAATTTCTAGTTTAAACGCACAACTTTTGGGAAAAAGTGAGGGTAAAATGGTAACTTTCTATCATTTGCCATGTAACTCACACTTAAAACCAATCAACAAAGCCGTGATATGCCCTGTCAACACGTTGCCAAGCTAAAGTGGGCCCCGCTACTTATTTAATCATTTTTCTGGTTGCCAATTCACCAAGAAGACACTTAATTGTATGATTTGAAATTGATAAATGATAAGTTTGATATTTGAATTTTGAGTTTTTATCAATTTGGTATCTGAAAGAAAAATTTTAGCAATTGGGTAGTTAAACTTTTTAAAACATGTAATCAAGTTGGACATGAAAACATGACTCGGCTAATATTGGGTCCCACTTGAGCCTAGTCATATGCTGACATAGCATGACATCATCAGTGGCTTGTGAGAAGTGAAAAATGACGTGATAAAAATTTGAAATCACCATTTTATCCTTAATGTCTTCTTCTCATTTCTAGTTCCCTATCATCTTTTTTGGTTGAAGGAAATAACAATCTTTGCTCCTCGATTGAGAACAAATCACGGAATGTCACCGACTAGAGTGCCTGATTCATAGGATTTTTGCAAGGATTATGGTCAGTTTCCATTGAGTAACGAGTCCTCTTAGATTCAAGTTAATGGTGGAAGAGAACACCAGTAATGGTGAGGCACAGTAAGCCTAGGCAATGTTGGTGTTTCAAACAAAAGACAAAAATATATTGTTGTTAAAAATAACAAAAGAAAGAGTTTGAGAAAGGAGAGAAACTGATGTGTTTATTCAACTCAAGAATGAGGGTTTTATACACATCAAAATAACAACCTTATCTACTTGAGTGCTACTTCTTCTATCTGATAAAAACTAAATCAGAAAATATAAAACTGAAAAAATAAGAGAATAAAATCTCTATTATTCACTTATTCTGCTAAAAAATAGAAACATAATACTTAGGAGCCGAAATACTGAAAAAATGCCAAATATTTCAACACTCCTCAGCATTTTGGTAGCAAACTCCTATCTTTAGTCTCAGTATCTCAAATCTATCTTTTGGTAGCGATTTCGTGAAGGTATTGGCCAATTGATCTTCAGATGGACAATGAACAAGCACCACTTCATTTGATTGTTGGACTTCTCTGATAAAATGGAACTTAATCTTAATATGCTTCGTTCATCCGTGAAAAACTGGATTCTTTGATATTGAAACTGCTCAAATATTATCACACATGATTTCTGTAGCTTCTTTTTGTTCATGCCCCAAGTCCTCCATCATTTTTCTTAGCCAAATAACTTAATTTACAGCAGACGCAACAATAATATACTCTACTTCTACTGTTGACTGAGCAGTGGTTTCTTGAGCTCCAACTAAAAAAATGAGTTCCCAAAGAAAAAAGATATCCAGAAATGCTTTTATAACCATCAACACATCCTCCCAATCACTGTTAGAATAATCAAGCAGCCTTATAGTCCCTTTTGTTGAAGTTGGGAAAAAAAAAATCCCAAGTTTGCTTGTACCTTTGATATACCTTAACACTCTTTTAGCAACTGTGAAATGTGTTCTTCTAGGTGAACGCATGAACCTAGAAAGTAAACTTACAGTAAATAGAATGTTAGGCCTACTCGCAGTGAGGTACAAAAGGCTGCCAATCAAGCTTCTATACATGCTCTCATCAATTTTTTAAGAACTTTCATCTTTATCGAGCTTCAAATTTGTTGAAATCAGAGTGCTTGTAGGTTTGCAATCTTGCATTTGAAACCTATTCAAAATATCATATATATATTTTTGCTGTCATATAAAAATCCCATCATTAGATTGCATCACTTCCATACCCAAAAAATACTTTGAAACTCCAAGATCAGTCATTTCAAAGACTTTCTCCATTTCAACTTTAAACTTTTGAATTAAATCAAATTTGCTTCCTATCACGAGCATGTCATCAACATAAAGTGAAACAATTAAAGATTCATCACCTGTGACTTTCACATATAAAGTAGCTTCACTTTGGCTTCTATTAAAGCCAAGTTGAATGAGATGACTGTCTATTCTTTCGTACCATGCCCTCGGTGCTTGTTTAAGGTCGTACAAGGCCTTTTTTTAAGAGATAAACTTGATTTTCTTTATCTTGAATTGCAAAACCATCAGGTTGTTCAACATAAATTTCTTCGGCAAGCACACCATTCAAAAAAGTCGATTTTACGTCAAGTTAATGAATCTGCCAGGATTTATTGGCTGCAAATGCAAGAAGAAGCTTGATAGTATCATACCTTGCCACTAGAGAAAAAGTTTCCTCATAGTCGACACCATATTGTTGCGCATAACCCTTCACCACAATTTTGGCTTTGTTTGCAAATTGAGCCATCAGGATTGTATTTTATCTTGAAAACCCATTTTACACCTATCACTTTGTGATTTGCAAGTTTGTCAACAAGCTGCCAGGTACAATTCTTGTCGATCATGTCAAGTTCCTCTTACATTGCTCTCCTCCATGCTTGAGAGTCTTGTGCTTCTGCATAACTTGTTGGTTTAGAAATAACCAAATTACACCTTTGATAGATGTCTTCTAAGGTTTTGGTACCTCTCACTGGTAAGTCGTCCACGAATTCATCTATTGCAAGTTGAGACGGCTCTCTTGAAATGGAATCAACATAAATATTTTTTTTATTTTTCCAATCCCAAATAGCTTCCTCGTCAAACTTCACTTCCCTGCTCAATATTATTTTTTCTGTTTTTAAACAAAAAACCCTATAGCCTTTAGATGAAGAACCATAGCCAATGAAGACATCTTTTTTACCTTTGTTGTCAAGCTTGCTTCTGTAACATTCTAGTATTTGATAATAGCAGATACACCCAAAGGTCTTAAGATGGTGTACTGACGATTTAACGTCGTACCAGGCTTCATACAAAGTTTTGTTTTTCAAGGATTTAGTGGCAATCTGTTCAGCAAATAGACAGAGGTATTGACAGCCTCTGCCCAAAAACAATTTGGGATTTGTTTTTCGATCAAGAGACATCTAGCCATCTCCATTATTGTTCTGTTCTTCCTTTCCAACATGTCGTTCTGTTGTGAAGTGTGTGGTACTGTTAATTGATATTCTATCCCTGCACTTTTATAGAACTCTTCAAATTGAGTAGAAGTATATTCTCTTCTGTTATCATATCTTAAAGCTTTAATTTGAAGATTACATTGATTTTCAACTAAAGCTTTAAATTGCTTAAAAATAAAATAGACTTCACTTTTGAGTTTAATGAAATAAACCCAACACATCTTAGAATAGTCATCAATGAAAAGGAGAAAATATTTGTTATCGCTCATGCTTTCTGTTCTCATAGGACCACAAACATCGGTATGAACGAGCTGAAGTTTTTGATGGGCTCTCCATGCCTGATTTGTCTGAAATGGTAATTTTGTTTATTTTCCCATTTGACATATTTCACAAACTTGATCATCACAATAGATTTCGGGCATATCTTCCGCAAGTGTTTTCTTTGACATCTTTGAAATGCTTCTTTGATTGAAATGGCCAAGCCTTTTGTGCCACAAAGTTGTTTCTGATTGGGACACTCCGATATGAGCTTGTTTAATAACTTCCTTCCATTCAATAGTAAAAAACCTTTTTCTCATCTCAACACAAAATAGTTCTTCTCCAGAAGGACTATAAACAATGCATTTTCTATTCTTAAAGAGCAATGAATAGTCCTTTTCAAGCATCTGTCCAATACTCAAAAGATTTTTGCTAATATCAAGTATGTATAAAAAAATCAGGGATAGTTTTAATACCTGAATTTGTTGAGACAGTTATTGAACCTCTTCCTTTTGCTTCCAAAAACTCTCTGTTTCGTACTTTCACCTTGGTTCTATAAGTTTTATCAAGAACCCTGAATATTTTAGCATCATTGCACAAATGATATGAGCAAGCACTATCAAAAAGCCAACTATTAGAAGAGTCATTTGAGACAATAGAAACCATAAAGAGTTGTTCCTATTGTGTATCATCAACTTTTGCCAATTGTGCTTGTGAAGTTTTGGAAGATTTTTTTAATTTGCAAACTTTGGAAATGTATCCCAACTGTTTACAATTGCCACATACAGCATTAGCCCTCCACCAACAATATTTTTCTAGATGAGTATCTTTTTTGCAGTGTTTACAAGTCGAAAATGGTTGGGTTAACTATTGTTTTCCCTTACCAAAATTTTGCTTTTGCACAAAATAGGCTCCTTCAACGATCCTTTCTTGTCTTATTATTCTCCTCTATTCTTGAGCTTGAAGAGCACTCATTAGTTCACCTAATGAGATTCGACTTAGGTCCTTGGACTCGTCAAGTGAAGAAATCTTAGATTCAAACCTCTCAAGAAGAGTCACAAGAATTTTCTTCACAATCCTTGGTTCTGGAAAATTTTCACCAAGTAATCTGATGTTGTTGACTATTGATGAAATTCGATCGGTATATTTTTCAATCGTTTCGTCCTCCTCCATGTATAATGACTCAAATTCTCTCTTCAAATTCAACACCTACATCTGATGGGTTCTATCATTTCTTTGGTATTCTTCTTTCAATCTGTCCCAAACTTGTTTAGCTGTATTACATGTCATGATTCTATAAAATACAGTATCAGATACTGCACTTTGAATGACTGACTTGGCTTTAGATTTCTTTGCTTTTTCGTCACTAGTGTGTTTAATTTGTGCAAGTGTGGGGTTAACTGGCAGAGGTGGTATTGGTTCATCTTCAGCCACAACTTTCCAAAGATCATAGGCTTTAAGAAAAGTCTGCATTTTTACTAACCATATATGATAATTCTGACCAGTAAGACTCATAGGTGGGTTTAGAGTTTGGTTGTTTGATGCCATTTGAGTAAATTTGGCAAAAGGGGTTTTTTAAGGTTTTGGTCCTGTAAGATCAACTGTGGCTCTGATACTACTATTGGTGTTTCAAACAAAAGACATAAATATATTGCTATGAAAAATAACGTAAGAAAGAGTTTGAGAAACTGATGTGTTTATTCAACTCAAGAATGAGGGTTTTATACACATCAAAATAACAACCTTATCTACTTGAGTGCCACTTCTTCTATCTGATAAAAACTAAATCAGAAAATATAGAACTGAAAAATAGGAGAATAAAATCTCTATTATTGACTTATTCTGCTAAAAAATAGAAACAGAATACTTAAGAGCCGAAATACTGGAAAAATGTCAAATACTTCAATAGGCAAGGCATAAACATATTTGGACTATCATGATGTTCAAGTCTTTTTGTGAAGGCCAACCCCAATCAGCACTAGAACCAAAAAGGAGAGTTGTCGTTTGACATGGGGTTCTCTAGTAAGGTATGAGTTTTGAAGCCTTATCTCTCAACAACAATGCAATTTTGCACAAATTATTCTAGTTAAGGTCAGAACATATGATTCTAATTCAATAAATTTCTTGACCAATTTATGTGGTTGCTCTAAATGAAAACCAGAATAGATGATAAATGTGAAAAATAAGAGGAAGAAGAAGAAGAAGAATTATTCCTATGGAATAGAGGAAATGAAATTGGTTGAATATTTAGGTAGAAACATAATTTTTTTTCTTTTTAGGGTTTAATGACTTAAATTGGGTATCTATGGATTAAATCGTTTGGATCCTTTCATATTCATTTTTCTGTTGTAGATAAATAATGGTTAATTGATTGGCTTGGAATAAATAATAGGTTTTAAATGGAACTGTAGCTTCTAAATCTTCTAATTTATAAAGATGAAGGTGGTGGCTGAAATGGCAGTAATGGCCGGATGGTAATGGTGGAGAAGGTGATGCGAGTGATGGCAGCGGATGAAAGAAAAAAGAAAGAAGGAATAAATTTATCATTTTCAACATTTGCGATAATAGATTATTTTGTTAGTTTAAAGTCGGTCCACATAAGATATTGACCATAAATTTAAGGATCTCATCCATTGCTAAAATATGATTCTGCCTATCAAATCAGCATGTGACACTTAATTGATATTTTTAAAATTCAACCACCCAATTGATACATTTTTCGTTCGAACATTAAATTAACAAAAACTCAAAAATTCAAACACCAAATTTATGATTTATTTTTTGAAATGTCCAATTACCCAATTAATAAAGTTTTTCATTCATACGTCAAATTAAATAAATTTTAGAAATTCAAACACTAAAATTATCATTTATTCTTACAAAAAATAAAGTTCAAGGGCCATAAAATTAATTTAAAGATCAGCACTATAATTTTTTTGGTCAAAATTTAGAGATTAAATTATATATTAACTACATTTAATTTTTAACTTGAAAATTTATAACACAAACAATTTTTCAATATAAAATGTCAACTGAATGATTCAATGCTTCAAATTAAAGTTTTAAATTTTCAAAATCGTTGTATTAAAACCTTAATTATCTTTTCTTTTTCCTCATCCGCTCTATACTTCCTATCACATACTTTGTTTTCCAACCATCAAGAACATAAAACATATTCCAAAGATAACAACTTCAGGGTTTTCCTTTCTTCTGGTTTTAATAAGTTATACAACTGCAACTACATATAGCTCTCCTGTCCAGGACCTATCTCACAGTATTATTCTTTAAACACGTGCCATTCAGTACCAAATTGGCCCTACTGGTTTCTTGTCTCCATTAGGGTTTTACCTGGAAAATTCTCAGGCCAGCAAATGACTAATTACAAAACAATATCATAACTGAATCTTACACCATGTTAATCCCATATATTCCACTTTCTACCGAGAGGAGAAATATAAAATCAAATGTGCGCCATAAAATACAACTTTGTTTGCTCAGTCAGAGTCAGAGTCGTGTCTTCTCTTGCTGTGTTTCTTGTGTTTCTTTCTGTCATCTGTAGCATGAGAACGCTGTTTCTCATGCCTTTCACGTTTCTCATGTTTTTTCTCCTCGTGCTTCCTCTTCTTTCGGCTGCTTTCACCCCCTGATTCATCTTCTTCAGATTTCCTCGCTGATGAATCAGGCACAACCTCCTTCACTGGCTCAGGTAAAACTTCTTTTTGAGTAGAAGGAAGTGTAGTTGGGTCTTCCCAGGGACGGGGAGCTCTGCAATAAAGGAATTAAATCAGTGAAACACCAGAAAGAATCTTGCGAAGACCTTCAAATTTAACCATGGAATTTTCAATATCAAGCCTATGTATCTCCAAGACATTCGTGGATATGTCATTTAACTGTCCTAGAATAAAAATATTCAATGCCTATCTCATTCGAAAACAGTATAAGGTAACTACCATAAACATGAAAGACCTGGTTCAAATAGGGTAAAAATTATCCGAAATAAGGTTGTAAAATAACCCCTCCATGTCCTTTCCCCCACCAAAGAAAAACCGATAATATATACTGCCACACTTGCCAACTATAACATCTAAAAACAGGTTATTGTGGCCAAAAAAATAATAACAAATACAGGCACCAACTTACATTTTTATATGGGAAATTCTAAAGAGAATAATTGATTAACAGACATCAATTTTAGGAAATTATAGAGTGCGTTTATCTCTTCCTACAAAGACAAACATATTAGCTCCTAAGCAGGTTTAAGAATAGAGGTATAGAAAAAGATTTTTTTTTTAAATGTCTAGGAATGAAATTTATTGCAATTATTAGCAAAAAGGCCTTCAAATTTCCAAGTTGAAGATTGCGAATAGCTGTCCAATCAGAAAAGTACTTCAGGCTCAGACATCGGGCCCCACAAAGATAATATTCAATAACTTGAAGGAATAAGGCTTTTTTTTTAGATTACTATTGAAATTAGAAAGTAAATGGATAATTAGAAAGAAACATATACTTTATATGTTATAAGTGTATTTTATCCTACAAATAATGTTATGTTAATTTTGTGAAATTCATTTCCAATTCCATCAATCTAAAGTTATAACCAATTACAATCTAAATGGTCAATATGCTAAGGTTAATAATAAGACAACTGCATATGGACAGTTTATATGAACCAATTCTGTCTTTGAACCAAAAGTTCCTAAAAGTAACTCAGGATATTCAAGGAACCCAGATGGCTTAAAATGTTTCACAAAGGAAAGCTAAAAGGTGTCATGAGTCTTCACAAGTGTCAAGTTCGTACAATAAATGCTCATGAGAAATGCAAATAAGTTTAACCTATTTCTAAGGCAAGCTTGGATATAGAGGAACCAGCATACATTTGTACCTTCCTGGAAAACACAAGTATGATGCTGAATGCCCCCACAAGGCAGACAAAACCATGCATCTAGTTCTCATCTCCTACAATCTAAAATTTGAATGAGCAAAAGAAACTTTCTCAATATTAACCATCTAATATTAATTCTGGGGTGCGAATGGAAACTTATGTTAAGTGTCCTTTCATATCAGTCCCACAGGAAGGCCTGCAGCCACCAACATCTTCTGTTCAGACGGCATAATCTATGGACCAACACACAACTATGATCGCATAAAAGTCCAAACGCCAAAGATGCCGAAATCATTTAAATGCCAATCCTTAATATTACCAAAAACATTGAAAGAAAATCAGCTCTTAATCAATTAAAACTATCAGAATAATAAACAAAGGGAGAACTATTTCACCAGAAAGGGTTGAGTTTGATCTCAGAAAAGAAAAAAAGCACTTAAAACAAGCTTGGCTCTGGCTCTGACAATGAGATATCTTTTCTTGGTCATCTAGCACCATGCATACTTCTCACTTTTCCGGGAGAGGATGAGACTCTATTGTATCACTGGCATCCCAATATCTATCAAGCAAGTCGCAGTATTATTGTGTTACTGTCCCAAATTTGGATCTAGTTATGGGTATTTGAAGTAGAGGATCGGGTTTGAAATAATGTGTCTATGAAGGAGTTTTCTTCCTTCTACATGTGGTGACAGACTCAGAGAGAATCTGTAATCTCCTCGAACTTGTTAAGAGAGAACTCTACAATTTCTGAGTTTTAATGATTCAAAACCTTTTCTTACTCTCCTTACATGTTTCCTGATCTCACCGCCTTTTAAATTAAACTACCCACTAATAACTATCTATTACAACAAATAACTTGCTTAACTACCACGCTAATACCTACTAACAAAGAAACTGATAACAACATGATAAAAAACTGATAACTAAATAAAACTATCTTAAATACAGCAGTAAAACTACCCTAAGTATAGTAGCTCCATAACATTACACTCCCCCTCGAAAAGGCACTTGTCCTCAAGCGCAAAGGAGGCATGACATGCAATCTTCAACTTGTATAACGAAAGTAAATACCCCTCTATTATTGCTGCAAATAAGGAGCTGTATTTTGCGCTTCTATATTTAATTAAAATTCCGGGATCAAATGGCTCCTCTAATGTTTCCTTAACAACATTCTCAAATTGCTTCTTCCGAATCCCTTCCCATCTTGAGGCTGCCATATTACAAGCAAGACCCTCTAGTTGTGCTAACAATTGCTTTTGTTTGATTATTTCTTTCTTTTTTTTTTTCGGTGTCTTGTCTTCTATAACTATTTAAAATTGAAATGGTTGCTGGAAAACTACTGGCTCTTTGAAGTTCTAGGTTGTTTCAATTTTCCCAAGGTTCCTAAATTATTACTCCTGATAGGTGGCCCTAGAAAATCATTTTGAAACGATGGTACTCCCCCTAGGAGATTCCGAACCTGCTGGACCTTTTTCTGTCAATGTTCAACTATGGCTGCTCTTTTATTGCTGATGTTCTGTTTTGAATTAGAAAAAACATGGGTAAGGGCATCAAATTTAGATTTTAGTTCTTCATGTAGAGCTTTGTTCGCAGCTTGTTCCTCTAGGAATAATGTTAGGATCCTATTAAGTTGCTGTTTAGATTCGCCCAAAACTTTTGGCTCTAAAACTAAATGTTACTTTCCCAAATTTGGATCTAATTATGGATATTTGAATAAGAGGATCTGGTTTGAGATAGGGTGCCTTAGAATGAGTTTTCTTCCTTCTACCTATGGTTAAAGAGAATCTGCAATTTCCCAGAACTCGTTAAGAGAGAACTCTAAAATTTCTGAGTTTTAGAAACTCAAAACATTTTCTTAAAATGCTGCTTACATTTCTCCTCGTACCACAGCTTTTTAAACTAAACTATCCACAATAAATAACTTGCCACTAATAACTATCCATTACAGTAAATAACTTGCATATCCACCCCGCAAATACCCACTAACAAAGAAACTGATAACATGATAAAAAACTGAATAACTAAATGAAACTACCTTAAAGACAGCAGTAAAACTACCCTAAGTATAGTTTTCCATGCCATGCCTTAGTGAATAACTTTAGTACAAGATGAGCATAAGTACCTCGAGAAACCAAGACCATCGACACGTGCAGCTTCTGCATGCCCTGCTCCCACATCTTCTGCTGTAGAGCCTCGTTTCACAAGTTCTGAGAATTCATGTTTATCAAGCTGACTTCCCTGGGGCCGACTAGCACGCTTTGGAGCTAAGCCAAGTGCTTCCCTCATGGCCTGCTCCTCTTCTTCCTTAATTCTTTTTATCTCTTCTTTTAAAGCATCAGTATTTGAACTCCCAGATTTTTTATCCCTGGCATACCAGTGTAAATCTTTACCTGTAAATAACAAAGGAAAAGGTTGGGAACATTCTATGGGCATGACTTGGATAATCCTGGCAGTAGATAAGACAAAAAAAAAAAATTATACAAAATGCAGTGATGAAACTACTCTTACAAGAAGCCAGTCAACCGGAAACCACTTCAAGTCGAGCCATTAGGCCCACAACATTGGAGTTTGAACTTACCATCCCACCTATGAAAGTCAATATTTCCAGGAATACGGACACATGATTAAACAGCTAAACAGCCACAGACGACAAAGGCCTTCATGAATCTATTCAACCTATGATTCAAGAAACGTATCAAAATTTTTGTTTCTGCGTGCTTCTTCTGCAGAATATAATCCCAAAAAAAAAGAAACATATCAAAATTGAGATGGGCTTATTTTAATTTTCCAAATAGCGTATTAGAGACAACTCCCCATGACAGAGCTTTCAAGATACTTTTAGTTTAAAACAAGAGCTCTTGTGCATTTAGAAAATAGAAATAGGTTTAGTTTAAGACACACGCAGATAAGTTTTTGAGACTATTCAAATTTCAAACCATAACCCTCATTTACACATTCATTAAGATAATTATTAATTTATCAAAGAAAATAGAATAACTTTTGCCTATTAGAGTTCAATAATTACCAAAATATTTAAAACGAGCTTGCATAAATGTTTATGGGTTAAATCAGGATATAAAGGGAGAAAAATGACAAGAGTGACACATGAACTCAACTATGAATACTCTATATCTCAGCTTACTAAAATCTTGAAAAATAATTGTGAACATAAGCACTCAGTAGCCAACAGTGAAACCAAAAAGAAAAGAACCGCTCTAAATGCAGCCAAAGTATACCCTCTCATGTACATCTCAAAAAGTATCATAGTTCCATCAAATCAAAGATTCAATTAAAAACTACAAATATGCCAAAGACTACAGTTTGTCTCACTTTTACTTTCAATTGCCAAAATGTTAGGATCACTATATTGCCAAGGCTCTAATAATGACAAAGCAGTGGACATTGAATACCAAGACTAGAAGTTCTGCATTTTAAGAGTGCACAAACATTAGACCAAATCTTTCTTAATATCCAAACTGTTCCTCCACTAATCAACCATTGAATTAGTCTATATAACCCCCAATTGAAATAAATCCTATTTTGCAGAATGGGACGTTGTTGAAGTTAAACATGCAGGACGCATCCAAATGACTGTCCAATCATAAAATAACATTTCATAGAAACAGAAGCAATGAACTTCCATCACTATATTTCCATGTCCAAGCAAGAGACATCTTGGAAATTCAACAATTTAGTTGGATAGAGATCTCAACTTGACACAAAAACAAAAGGAAATATTATAAAAGAAAGAACTTTCGTTAAGGGACAATGATTCACTGAGATGATGCAGAAAGATATGCTTGAATCACTCCCTATATAGAAACAGCCTAGATCACTGATACAGAGAGATGCTCTAAAATGTCCACATTTTCAATAAAACAAAAATATTCCTTTACGGAAAATGAGAAATAAAATTTATTCATTTAATTTGAGAAGACAAATGCCACAATCCATAAAATTGATTAGAAATAAGAAAATGTACCACCTCCACTGCATAAATGCAATTTGCAATTCAGTTGACCCAAAAAATTATTTGTAGTTACTATATTCCATTCCTCAAGCACAAACATGTGAAAGCTAAAATAGAAAAAGATGCCAAAAACAGAACAAATAGCTTAATCCCCCAACAATATATGAGCATTTACACGAATGCTAGCACAATTGTTATTGATGCAGGACCTAAAGTCTAAAGTGTTAATATTACTGTACTGCAGCAAATTAAGGTTATTTAAGTTTTTAGTCAAGCTAGACTTACTTAAAAAAGTCAAGCCTTTTTCAATTAGGAATTTGTTCTGGCAGCTTTTATGTTTAGAAGGTGTTTGGTTTGGGTTCGCTTGTAAGTCAGTCAAAATCTATTTTTAAGTGAAAAGTCGTACATAAAATAGCACGTGGCTTGGCTTAAAAGTTAAAACAGCTAGTTAAAATAAATCAAAAGTTACAAATAAACTCATATATATGATTATCCACTTATTTGTAAAACTACTCTTTGGCCAAGTAAAAGACTATATTACCCTAATAACTTCTAAAAGTACCCACATTACCTTCATGTTTACAAACCCTTAAACTTTGAAAACTAATTAACATACCCTTCCTTTTTTTGCCATTTTGACAAAATAATTTACTATTAATTATTTACTAACCAAATACTTAAACTATTTAGAAGTAATTTTATGTTATTTTACTAAACAATTAACTGTTTTGTTTTTTAATTGACTTATAAGTCAAAAAATACATTTTAAGTCAAAAGTTAAGAGTATCTAAGGAAACCAAACACCCTCTTAATTCTTATTTTATTAGGATTATAGTTAAAACCTTACTTTATTAGAATCATACCCCAATAAATTGGGCTGTAATTTGCAGTTCTAAGAGCAGATTTCAGGTTCCAGAATTTTCAGTAATGAAAGAAGTAGTTTATTGGTCTTTATTTTCCTAGTTGTGCCATCAGAACATTCAACCCCTTTTTGGTTTATTTACGCTCTATTAATCCACAGTTTTCAGTACTCTCTTGTCAAATCTACAAACTAATTTGGTTTAGGGTGTTTCTGCTACTTCAATAATCACTTGCCCCAGATAACAATTTTGTAACCAGAAATCAAAAATGCAAAAACCATAACAATCTACAACCACCTCCTAAATCATACATAATATCAATAATGTATTAAAGACAGAATGTTTTACAACAAAAGAGCAATTTGATTTGCAAAACTAGGTACAAGGTGGCTGCAAAATTCTTATAAAGATAGAGAAAGCACATGCAATATACCAACAAGAAACTGCAGAGCACATTATGTAGTAGCAAAGTAGATAAATCTGATGGTGAAACAGTAACATTTTTTTTATAATGACGAGAGCATACCTTTCTGCCATCTTCCAACTGGGGCCTTAATACTATGACCAAGATAATTCTCACGATGTTTATCAACCTTAACATCATCCCAACTAAATTCTGCACATAAAAAATTTATTTGTCACCGTTATCACATATTCGTTGATTAATATCTAAAGAAAATAAAAATAAATCAATAAAAACGCCAGAAGAACCCTAACTTATCAACATTTAACATAAATAGGTTCACTTTTTTTCTTTTATCGTTTTATGGGGGTTCAAATTGCTAACTAGGTTAGACATCATCTAGGAAACTAGTTTTTCTTTTTTAAAAAATTCAAGTTGGAATCACAACAATTCAACAAAATAGCAATTGAATTCTTTATATATAAACAGAGAGAGGGAGAGATCTTACGATCTCGGCCGCCGCGGACGCCACCTCTTGTTGGATGATACATCGTTGTTGAAACTTTTAGTCGAAAGCTGAAAGAAGAAAATTCGTCTCTTCAAATCTTCCTAGAAAGGGGTTTTGAAGAAGTTATATCCATCTACAATATTTACAATCGTATAATATACATAGAAGTACCAACGAAATAGATTGAGTCTCTAAAAGGCGTTTATATTTGAGATTGGATGAGCACGGTTTGATTTTAAATTAAAATTGAATTGAAACCGAATGAGTTAAAATTAAAATTGAAAAGTTTTAAACCGTAATCAAAATCAGTAACTTTATTATTATCTTAAAATTTATTATCATAAATATAACTTATAAATTATAAATTGAAAAAGAGAAAAAAATTGCTCCTCATTTAAATATTTTTAATTTAAATCTTTTACTCTTTAAAATATATATTTTTATATATAAATTAGATAATATTTATTTAAGATTTATTTTTGACTCTCAAATATATTAAAAAGATAATTTTTCTCCCTTACAAAGTTCAAAAAACGGCAATTCAAAAGGTATCTTTTGGATAAAAAAATTTATATTATAATTCTTTTAACTCTTAATTTAGATAGAAAAATGTTTTGCCCCTTTATAATGGAAAAAAAATAACTATTTGAAGGGTATATTTTGAAATAAAAATTTATATTATTATATTTTTTTATTAATCATTAAATAAAATTAAAAGACATTTTTATCCTTTATAACAGTCAAAAAATGAAAAATTTGAAAGACATTTTTGTGAATAAAAATTTATATGTTAAGTATAAATACCTTAATAATCTTCCCTTTTTTTTTTTACAACATCAATTTTTCTTCCCTAAATTCCACTAAATTTCTCCTATCATTGTTTTTTCTCCTAATATTTTTAAACAATGGCAAGTGGACGTAGAAGCTCAAGACCAAACATGAGTCTACAAAATCATCATTTTGATGCAAGTTTTTTGGATTTTGATACAAATCCAAATATTGAAACTCAAGAGAGTATGCAACAATAACAAATTCAACATGAACAAATGATGGAGGCGCAAAAAGCTCAAATCCAATATTTTCAAGGTGTATTTTACCAAGACAAAACTTATGGATGGCATTATAAAGGTAACTTGCAACTATTGCCAATAAAAATTCACATTCAAAAAAAGAGGATATGGGACATTCATTGAGCATTTGGAAAGAAAACATTCTAGTGAAGCAGGCTTGGATAAAACTCAAACACAAATTTTCAAGTATGCAACTTCTAACTCTAATGCAATATTTCATTATTCTGATAAAAAATTTATGGATGAATTAGCTAGGTTTGTTTCTACTGAACATCTTTCTTTTAATTTTGCTCAAAAATCAAATTTTTTTGAATTTTTTCAGAATGTTCTTAATCCTAATGCTAAACGAATTCCTAGGATTACTCTTACCCCAACCATTCATAATCTTTATAAAAAATAAAAAAAAGAATTAAAAATTTTATTTTCGAATATAGTTAGTTATGTTGCTATTTGTAATGATATATGGAGTGATCATTGGCAAACACATTCTTATATGGGCATTACATGTCATTGGATTGATAATGCATAGAATATACAGAAAAAGATCATTGCATTTAGAGTTTTTGATGAAAGACATACTGCTGATAATATTTATAGAATGATAAATAGTATTTTGGAGGAATATAATTTAGTTTTTGATCCTAAATGTAGATTAGATGGTTTATATGGTTATTTGGATGAATACTATAAATGTTTATCTCTTCAAGTTGATGTTTCAAAGATATGCTTTGATGTTAAAAAAATAATAAGAAAATTATATGAAGAATTTGAAAGGCTCTATAGTACACATATTGATTCACCATCTCATACTTCCCAACGATCTAATTTAAACAGTGAAGTTAATGAAAGCACTAAAATTCTCAAAAGGCAATATTTATTGCTGCAAAGGGCAAAGAAACCAAAATGTGGATTTACTTCTGAAATAGATATTTATCTAACCACTGCAT
Organism: Jatropha podagrica; assembly: GCA_947857235.1. Taxonomy (NCBI): domain Eukaryota; kingdom Viridiplantae; phylum Streptophyta; class Magnoliopsida; order Malpighiales; family Euphorbiaceae; genus Jatropha; species Jatropha podagrica. The sequence goes on along the minus strand of CANUEP010143452.1, from coordinate 28,880 downwards.
TTGAGTTTGTTGAAAATAGTTCTACAGATCTACATTTCACTATTCTCGAGTGGTGGAAAACACATGCAACAAACTTTTTCATCTTTTCACTAATTGCAAAGCAAATTCTAGCAACTCCTATATCAACAGTTGCGATTGAACAAGTCTTTAGCGCTGATGGAAATATTTTAGATAAAACAAGATCAAGAATGAGTCCTAATCCAGTTGAGGCTCAAACTTGTCTTGATGATTGGACAAAAGCAAAACGCAAACAACAATATATTCAAAATAAAATGGAAAAGGAAGACTTATGCGATATAGGTACAGATACATCATCAACGGGAACATCCGGTGATAATAGTGATTAATGTAATGAGTTATTTAATTTTTTTTCTTAAATAAATGTAAATAAATTATATGGACTGTGATTCCTCTGTATTCTAATTAAGAGGATACGTAGTCAATATAATTTTAAAAAAATTATAAATTAAATACAAGTTCATTTTTTGACATGTCTCTCAATTTAAATTTATAGAAATTAAACACTAGTAAAGAATTTTAAATTTATTTTTTATGTAGTTATAATTTTTTAATAAATTTTAAAATTATTAATTTACTCTTTTAGTCTTTTTTTAATTTAATACTATTATTTATTATTAATTTTCTTATTTAGCTAAAAAAACTTAAAATTTTTTTTAAAAAAAAGCTATCTAATTTCGGTTCCAAACCGAAACCGGCGATTTTGGAATCGCAGTCATGTCTAGCATTTAGTCATTTATTAATCAAAAGTTTTTTAATTTATTGGTATTTTTATTCCTATTTGAATCTAAATTCTATTAGAAAGTTTAATATAATTATATTCTAATTATGATTTGAATTTATTATTTTTATTATATTAATATTAATTAAAAATTTATTCTACCATATCACTGTATATATGTTTAGTTTTAAATATCTTTTACTATCAAGTTTTAATTTTTTTTCGCTATAAAATTTTTTTTCTTTTGACTATTAATAATTATTACTTCAAGATTTTATTAATTTGAAATTATTAAGTTTGCGATCATATATTTTTCATGTAGTAAGTATTAACTCTCTCTTTTTATAAATTACTATAATAGTTTTTATTTATATTTATTATAATTTAGTAATCTCTTCATCCTGTCTATTTGTGTTTAGAGTTATAAATTTATAGATTAATATATTCACTATAAATTTGATAAAAGTTTTTGCTTACAAATTAACAACGAAATTTTTTCTATTTTTAAATTATAAATTTTGCAAATAGTTCTACCTACAGATTAGCAACGAAAAACGTAAATTTTTTTTATTAATTAACAAATTCTATTTTATTATTTTTTCGTTGCCAACAGTTGACAAAATAATTACAAATGGGTAAGCAACGGAATTTCTATCTGTTGTTAAATTTATAATCAAAATTAATAATCTATTTTGTAAATCTAAAACTCATTATATATTTCTTCCACGTCACATTCTTTAGTAGGGGACATTATTTTTCTAAAACGCCAATGCTAAGTTTATAATTTGATAAAAAACAATTGAATACTTTAATTTTATTGGTTGAAGAATAAATATGGTTTAATTTTGATTGGGGATGTTAATTTTCTATTTGAATCTAAATTCTATTAGAAAGTTTAATCTAATTCTAAATAGAAAATTGTCCGATACCTAAAAACTAAAATAAATTAAAAATTATAATTGTAGTTATTGATATAATTAAAAATACATACATATAAATTATATTATATATAATTTAAAATTGACAATTTTATCCTATGAAAGAAAAATACAACGTGATAATATTACAATATTAATTTTTTTATGCAAGGGATCATAAAATCTTTTAATACCATATTTAGTTACATTATAATAATAAAATATATTTATTATTTTTATTATATTAATATTATAATTATATTATATTATATTATAATTAGAAATTTGTCATATTATACCATTATATATATGTTTAATTTTAATTACTTTTTACTATTAAAAATTATTACATCAAGTTTTTGCTAATTTGAAATTATTGAGTTTATAATCATGCTTTTTTCACACCAAGTATAATTTTATATGAATTAATATCATAATCTCTACTTTAAGTATTATATGTATTCTTAATCATGTATTTGATTTTATATTTTAATTCTCTCTATTTGTAAATTAATAGAATAATTTTTATTTATATTTTTTATAGAAAGTAATTATCTTCAATCAAATATGTTATTTAAATTGAAATGATCTACAGTCAAAGAAAAATTATTCAAAATATTATATATTATTATTTGTATAAAATAAAAACTAATGAATTAATTATGTTGGGATAAAACTGTATTGTAGCTATGGTCTACTAAATTAGTAAGTATAAATTATATTGATATATATTGTTATTTGATTTAATTAATAGGAACATAAATTAATAATTATATTTTATCCCTTATTTATAAAAATTTTAAAAAAATTAAAAGAGTAAATAATAGATTTTTTTACTTTAAATTTTCAATTTTAAACCTAATTTAAATTATTTCATCAATTTAAGGTATTATTATATTTTAAAATATTATAAATAAAATATAATAAAAAATAAATAATAAGTAGAATTAACGAGTGCAAATATGTGCAACGTAATTTCAAAAAATGTGTGTGTAAAACCATATTACTTTTCATATTTTTTTCAATTTATCTTTACTATTGTCGATTAGTTTTTTCCTATCTTTTTCTTCTTCTTTGAAATAACTTTTGCTCTCATATTTTTTTTTTGCAATTCCTGTTTTATTCCTTTGTTTTTGCAATCCACCACTTTCTTCTTTTTATATATGGCAAGCTTCATTTGACCAATGTTCTTCTTATTTTATGTATTTTCAATTTAAATAATAAAGAATATAAAAAATATTTTCTCATTTTTTTACTTTTTTGAATTTTTATTTATTAACCAAATAAATGGAATTTAATTTAAAGTAACTCAACAAACTATTATATAATATTTGACAAAATTTGTTTAATTTATTTACATTAAACGCTTTTTAAAATAAAAATTTATTCAATTATAAGTATTTTTTTAAGACAATCTTTTTAATAAATTATGGAGTTCAATTCGTAGATTCAATTAGAAATTATGAAATTAATCTTTTTAAATGAATTTACATATGAGTTATTATAAAACTTTGTCGTGTATAATCAGAAAGTTTTAAAATAATTAAATTGCATTATCTAAGTGATTTACTATTTATTAATATACCACCATACATTCCATAATTAGAAAACTTATTGATTAATGTTTAATTTTTTTGTGATGCAGCGCTAAAATGCTATAAAATAATAACTATAAAAAGAAAAAAAAAATATATTTTCAAGCACTTAAGATGAAGTTTTGTGTATTTCAAGATGAAGATTTTTTTTCCTACTACTAACAATAATAAAATTATTTACCTATATCTACTTGTATTTAATAATAAATTTTACATTAATAAAATTGAAATTTTGAAAAAAATTAGATGTAATTTTATATAAACTAAACATTAGTAAATTAGTAACACATCTGCAATGTAGTGAGAGCAATATTGCATGTATATACCTAAATCATATCTGAATCAATCTATTTATATATCTATATCTATCTATTTATCCATATCGTCATTATATATAATAAAGAAGAGTTATGAATTTTTGTTTGATATTGACATGATACTTCCTTTGAAGAGAGAGTCTCTAATATTTGAGTATTTATATTTAATTAATTTGAGAAAAAAGTTGTAAATTTTTGAAAAAAAAAATATGTTTCTCATTGAAAATTCTCTCTCTAATTTATGTTTTTTATGAGAGTTTTAAATACAAAAACTTTTGGTATTTTTCTTATTAATTCTTTATGAGTTTATTAAGCATTGCATCCTATAAATATTTCATGATTTATGTTTTGAATTTGTAGAATAATCTTTAAATAACATATATTGATTAGTTAAGAAAGTGTTAAGTATTGTTAGTCAGTTCATTAGAAGTTTCAAATTAGAGATTTAAATAATTCAAATGAGTTTTTTAATTTTTTTTAGCTATTTGATGACCGCCTATATGATTGTTCTTAAACATTGATCAATCCTTCAACTATCAACATTGATTCTATTTTTTATACTTATTTTACAAATCAAAACAAATAAATATAAATATGGATAAAAAATGTATTACCAAAAAACATATCGAATATGAATTGCAATAAATAAAGTAATAGCCTTAATATACTTATGTATGCATTTATATGTTTTAAGTTATTACTCCAATTGGATATAAGTTCTAACCTTTTTTTTTTCCGTTAGAATTTCATATTTATACAATAATATACTTTCTCTATTTCAATTGGACACATACAAACACTACGTTAACATTCTTTCTTTTTTTTTTTTAAGTTTATTACATAAAGAATTCACTCATTAGTTAGAATAAAATTTTAAACTTTGAATTTCAAAAGACATATTTCAATCATAACGTGGATACACTTTAATTTTAAACAAATTATTTAATACATATATTTTATATATAAAATAAATATATTATATAGCCACGCAAAAACGTGGAAAATCGCCTCGCCTAGTATCTATATAATCTTGAAGAAAAAAAAAAAAACACAAAGCTAATGTGGCACTGTTGTTGTTTGAGCTCAATTGCAGAAGAAAACAAAATAAGTCTATGGTTGCTATTAATTTTTATTTAATTATTAATATTAGTGTTACATTTTAATATTACTAGTTAATATTCTAAATAAAACTCTTAGTCGACGTCCCCAAAAAATGAAAACTTAGTTTAAAGAAAAAGAAATTATTATAGAATAAGAAATTATAAAATTTATATAGAACAATAAGAAACTATCCCACTCAATAGTAAAATTGATGAAAAAAACCATTATTTTTATTAAAAAAATAAAGGCACAATAGCTAAAAAGAGAAATCTCCCTTTGACATTTTTATTAATTCTAGTAATTCATTTTAATTTTATCCATCTATATAGCATAGATTAATTAATTTATATTATCTAGCCCCAATTAGCCATCCATCAAAATTAAGTTGATGTATCCATTAACCTTGACGAGTAGACCATAAATATTGTTGACTAAGCATTCCACCTCAGCTAGCAAATAAAGAAATAGAAAAATTTGTTAGAGCATCTCCAATGCAAATGTGAATTGCTCTTATTTAGTTGCACATCTGAAAAATGAAAATTCCTTTTGAAAAATGCTCTTTAATGCTAATGTCTAATTAGGATGTCAAGTTGATGTGTCAACAAAATGAATAGACATTTTTTACTACACCTTTTATTTTTAGAGGGTCTCTTAGATAATATTAACATTTGTTACTCTTTGGTGATTGGTTGCATATTCAATTGTGGGCCTAGAAAGAAAAATGGAAGAAAATTAAAAAGTAAGGTATTAGAGAGAGTACATTTTGGTAACTTAACACTAATTCATGAAGTGGTGACTTGATGTTTGCTACTTTAGCATATTATTCTAGGGCGATGATTCATTCAGACTTGGTAATAAAGTTGTTTAGTCTGTATCGACCATCATGAGTAGTTAAAGAAAAACTAATTGATGTTTCACCTATGATTTATGACTCACAGATCGGGCGATTATATCATAAATAAGTTTGAGGTAATCATGAATGCATTGTAAACTGAGAGATTATAGTGTTTTATTTACTATCTTGATTCTTGAGGGATAAAAAATGCTTGATCCGGTGAAAACATACAACTTGGGATATATGGCGAGATATGGAGTTGAAGTATTATAATAGTCAGGTGGTGATTTAATATAATGCTCCTCAATTTTATCTTTCTCGTCATGTCTCACACTCTATTTCCTATATGATTAGAGAAATATACGAGAGAGCTTATTTTAAATTTATATGTAGTATCCAAATGTGTTTGAGAGATATTATTCGTGGGCTAAAAGCCTATTTGCAATCGCATTGAGTTTGTATATTTATCCTAAGATTATATTAGAATTTTATTAGTTAACTCCCTAGTTAAAAGGCACAGAGAATATTAATGCACAATCTCCCGCCTCACGTTAATTATTCTCAGCAACCACTCGCTCTAAAATAGCTTTCCATAGATAACCACCAAGAAAGCCTTAGATTTTGGATCGTATAATTTTCTATAGATGAATCTAGTAGTCGCTCACTTTGACGACGAGTGGATCTCTTATTACTATTTGTTAGTGATACAAAAAGGTGTAGGGCTTGTAATTGATTGTCTCTCCAAGGAGGTATTTCGCTGCTTCACTTTTTAATTACTGTGATTATTTTTTCCTAACACAATGAAAGGGAAAGAAATAGAATAAAATAAAAATAAACATGTAAAATATGTGAATTAATAAGCTGCAGCTATTCACTTTAAGGAAATAAAATAAAACAAAAACAAACATGTAAAAGTATAGAAATTGATAACCTGTAGTCATTTCAGTCACGGTTTTCTTTTTTTGTATTGTGCTTGTCCGTAAAAATTATTTTGGTTACCTACTACATGAATTAATTTTAATAGGTATTATGCCTTTTGTTACTTTTATTTGGATTACAACATCATTTGAAGAATAATAATTGCTACTATTCAAGTGTGATGCTCTTTAGTTTTTAGAATATTGTTTAATTTTTTAAAATTTAAGTAGTTTTTTTATTGTATTTGGGGTTTTTATGCTGGCATAATTGGTTATTTTCCTAAGCAATAATTTCACAATTTTATTATAGTCATAGAGTGTTCATCTTATATATGTATATATACTTTTTCTATGGATTTAGAAGATTTTCAAAATTTTTCATGCTATCATGACTCACACAATATTCAACACGTCAATAATTCTTGTCAACCTCTTGCACATAATAATTCTATCCAACCAGCTAGTATGTCAATTCAAATGCCAAACCAATTTACTTACTATCTATTAGCTCAACTACACTTTCAATCCAATGAATATTCCATTTCCTTCTTATGCTAATCATCAATTTGGATATGAATTTTTTTTATCAAAATCTGGTAGATGATTCAAACAATCTATTTAACACTCAAACATCAAATACATTTGAAGGATAAAAAAACAAAAATATGGTCATGCAAAAGTCTAATAATTCTCAATCCTCAATTTATAATAAAAATTGGACTAAAGTTGAAGATGTTGCATTGATAAAAGCATGGTTGTATATCTATTTATTTTGATATTGGCAATATTCAGAAAAGTACGGCTATGTAGAACCATATTTTGCAACTATTGGAAGAATAAAGGTGTGGAAGGTTATAATGCTAATAACACAAACAGTTTGGGATCTTGTGGGGGGACAAAATACAAGCTGTAGTTTAATAATTTTTATAGATTCCGTTAGAGACTAGAAAGACATCTATAAAGTGGAACAACCCTTGAACATATGGTAACTTCAATTTATTCATAATTCACACTTCTTAAATTATGAATTCTCCATTATTGTTCTATTTTGGATTGTATTTATTTTATTTTTTGGTTTTCGATTTTATAGAAACGAGAAGCAATGCGAATGTATGAAGATGTTAACAATGGTCAAGTATTCGAATATGAACATTGTTGGGAGCTCACCATAAAGAATCCAACATGGTGTTTAAAGGAGGCTTACAAAGACAAATAAATCAATCAAATTTAAATTAGATGGCATAAAAAATCTACCTCCATTGGCTTCAACAACATATGAGACTTTTTTCTAATAAAGGGGATAGATCTATTATAGATAATATTATTGAAGGGGTTGTACAACCAAAAAGGAGAAAAGCATATGTAGAGAAAAAAAAAAAGATTGAATGATGAAAAGTTGTGGTTGATATTTTGAATAATTTGCAAAACAATCTTAACAGACAACTTATAAATATATCGAGAAGTGCTGGAGTTAAAAAAGAGGAAAAAAATGAATTTGAAACTGTGAATGATGGAAAAAGAGATAGAATTAAAGAAGATAGCAATAGAAACAAAGCAACAAAATCTAATTATGAATCAAGATCTTAGCGAGCTTTCATTAAGTGTATGGATGACATATGAAATGTATCAAACTAATATTGAATGAGAGGGAAAAATGATAGCCTTTTTCAAAACGTTTAGGTTGGTATCTCTTTTTTATTAGACTTGCATTTTGTCAATTTTTTTACACTTATTTTTTAATGTATATAAAATGATTATTTATTTTATTTATGGCTTATGTTTGTAAAGACTTATCTACTCTCTCTATCTTGTTTATTATTATTTTGTCATTAGTTTATTAGTAATGATAAACATTATATATTATATTCATTAGTTATTCACATAGCTTATCCTCCATGTATAAATACTTTGGCATTCTGCCTTATTGAATATATATACAATAGTTCTCTACATGGTATCAAAGCCTTCACAACAACAAGAAAAATGACTTTTTCATATCTTCCCACACCTACCACCACCTCTCACCATACTTTTTCCATTAAGCTTGCCAAAAAAAAAAAATTATCTTGCTTAGAAAACTCAATTCCTTCCTCTCTTCAATCACTAAAACCTCACTAGCTTTGTTGATGAATCACAACCTCCTCCCTCTAAAACCATTACTGATCTAACCAAAGCCACTGAAACCATCCTAAGTCTAGAATTTCATGTTTGGTTCCAAAAAGACCAGATGCTTCTCTGCTGGCTCCTTTCTTCCCTATTTAAGGAAGTATTTCCATATGTTATTGGAATGACCTCCTATTATGAGGTTTGGATAGCCCTAGCCAATAGCTTTGACTCTATTTCTCAAAATCAATACTCCAAATTATTATAGAATTGTAAGAGTTAAAGAGAAATGATTTATCAGTTTCTCGATACCTTAAGCGTGCTTAAGTCCTTGATAGATAGTTAGCAGCCGCCAATCGTACCATGAACACTATAGAATTCAACACCATTGTATATCACATAGGCAATGAGTACACAATATTATCGTTGCTCTTAATTTACAACCTGAACCAGTTCAATTCAATAAGCATCGTAGCCATTTACTTGCCTGTGAAATTCTTTTAACAGGTGCCCTTGATTCACTTGTTGCACATCTCATGCAAAGGACTTTATCATACACACATTACCTATACTCACCAATTCCTTCAATCCATCCAATTATCAACACCAAAAGTATAACAAGGATCCTTCCCAAATTTGCAATTTACGGAACCATATGGTAGACTGGTGCTGCCGTAGGTATGAGCCTCATAATAATAATTATAATGTCTATCATATCCAAGTAAATATGGCACAAGTTGTATTGCCTTATCCACTACTAAGACAACATGATCAGTTCACTCCTTGGCTTGTCAACTCTGGCACAAATTACCATGTCACTCTGGACTTGTTCACTTTCAACACTGCACATGATTATCTAGGAACGGACCAAATTAGAGTTGGAAATGGACAAGGTTTGGATATTGCTCATATTGGTACTTGCTCTCCTTTATGTCCTTCTAAGTCTTTTCAATTAAAAAATGTCTTACATGTTCCCTTTATTTCACAAAATTTACTTTTTGTTCATCATTTCACTCTTGATAATAATTTTTATTTTGAATTTTGGCCTTATTCTTTTTATTTTAAGGACTAGGAAACCATCGAATCAAGGGATTGAATAGAGCAGGCCTATACGTCATGCTCGATTTCTCCATGGAGGTAAATATTGTGCAACATTTTACATTTGATGATTGACATCAAAAGTTAGGTCATCTTCTCTCAAAATTAGTTTTTAAAATAATTAGGGATAATAATCTCCCTTCTTCTACTCATTCTCCAGCATCCAATTGTCATCCCTACTGTATGGATAAACTTTACAAATCTCCTCTTCCACCAATTGCCCACACAGTAAATTTCCATTGAAATTAGTCTGCTCGAATGTATGGGGACCAAGTCCAACTTTGTCAAATTTAGACTTTAAGTTATTTTGATTTATGATTACACAAGATTTACTTGGATTTATTTTTTAAGGAATAAGAGTGACATATTTACATGTTTTCTTCAATTTAAATTGTTCATTAAAAAGCAATTCAATTTGAAAATTAAATCTTTTCAATCTGATTTTGGTGGAGAATTCCAAAATTTACTTTTATTTCAAGCAAAATGGAATTTTACAGCGCAATACATGCCCACACACATGAACAAAATGGTATGCAAAATTTGACACATCGTTGACACTAGGCTCACACTACTTGCACATAGTCAAGTTCCATTCCGTTTTTGGTCATATGCCTTCCAAATAGCTATTTATATAGTTAATTTGATACCTAATTGAGTTTTAAAAATTCAAAGTCCATATATTAAATTATTTTCTAAACAATTTGATTACAATCTTCATATTTTCCAGTAGTACTATATTTTCCCTTCTCCACCTATATAAAAATCATAAGTTTTTCTATCACAGCAAACCATGTGTATTTTTGGGTTATTCAACTAATTATTTTGATTACTTTTGTTTGGACAAGGACATTAACCAAATATATATTGCCAAGCATGTAGTTTTTGATGAAACTACATTTTTATATTATAAAAATCAAGATGGCGCTGTGCCTGCTCCTTCTAATTTGCAACCATGGCTTGATGCATGGTCTACCTCTCTTCCTTCCCATTTAGGTATTGTTTCTCATCATAATTTTATATCTATTACTTTTCTTCAATTTTATCTCTAACCCAATCTAATATCTTCTCTCTTCCTTGATTCTATTCCAATTGAATCTCTCTCCTTAAGCTCGTCCTTATCCCAAACTCACTCTTCTTCCTCTCCTATTCCTTCCATAATCCCTGTTCTTCCTCTCTTCAAAGAATTATCTCATTCTTCACCTATTATAGATAACATTATTCATCCTTTCCTATAACCTAGTTGAACCTACAACATGATCCTTAGGTTGTCTACCCTAGCTAAACACCATCTCAATTTTATCCAGCTCTATTCATCTTCAAAATCAGAACACAAACCCAATTACCTTGAAATTGAGCTGAGTATACACTTGCAAGCAAAAACTTAAAAAGAATAGCAACTTACCATTCAGTCCGAAATTAATGCACTTAAAGATACTAATAGTTGGTCTTTAGTTCCCAAGCCTCCTAATGCTAGTGTTGTTGATAATCGATGGATGTTAGCGTAAGCTGGATGGATCAATTAGTAGGTGCAAGGCACACCTTATGGCAAAAGGCTACCTCCAACAATCAAACCTTGATTTTAAAGAGACATTCAGTCCCACAGTCAAAGCCACCACAATTCGAACGATTATAGCCTTGCAACCACAAAACAATGGCCAATCCATCAGTTTGATGTGTCAAACGCCTTCCTTCATAGGTTCCTTGATATTCCCATTTATATGCACTAAGTAAGAGGATTCATTGATGCCACAAATCCAGATCATGTCTACAAACTATCTCGTTTGCTTTATGCCCTCAAGCAAGCTCCTCACTTTCGGTTTGAACAGCTTAGTTCTTTTCATTTATGTTTTGGTTTTGTTCACTCCAAGGCAAACACGTCCTTGTTTCTTTATAATCATGGTTCTACTGAAGTCTTTATTTTTGTTTATGTAGATGACATACTCATGACAAGTTGCTTAACAACGTCACTTCATTATTTTATTGAAGTTTTGTAAATAGAATTCTAAATTAAAAATCTTGGAGACCTTTGTAACTTTCTTAGCATTGAGGTTGTACATACCACCAATGGTATTCTTTTTAGCCAACAAAAAAATATGCATAATTTAATTGAGCAAATCGATATGAGTGACTTTAAAGGTTGCACTACTCCGATTGCAACCACACCACCATTATCCAAACAAAATGGCAAATTGTTGGTTGATGGTACATAATATAAAGAAACTGTTGGTGTGCTACAATATGCTACCATGACCCGTCTAGATATTTCTTTTGCAGCTAACAAATTAAGTTAACATATGCATGCTACAATCGAAATCCATTGGAAGGTTGTAAAAAGGTTACTTCGTTATCTTGTCTCCACGAGCTCCCATGGTTTTTCCTTCTCTTATGATTCTAATTGCCAACTATAATGTTTTATGGATAGTGATTGGAGAGAGGGTCAAGATGATCATCGATCAACTAGTGGTTATGCAATTTATTTGGGATCATCTTTGATTCTTGGGTAGCTAAGAAGTAGCCTACTGTTGCTCGCTCTTCTATGGAGAGTGAATATAAATCCATTACAAATGGCATGAAATAATTGCTTTGGATACCATCCTTTCTTCATGAGATTGCTATTTTGACAGTCTCTCCTCCTATTCTTTGGTGTGATAATATAACAACCATTTATTTGACCACCAACCTTGTGTTTCATGCATGAATGAAGCGTATAGAACTTGATTATCACTTTGTTCGTGAGAAGGTTGCTATTGGTCTGCTACAAGTTAAATTCATCTCATTTGAGACCAAATTAGAGATATTTCCAATAAGTACTTGCCTATCGCTTGATTCTTATTTTTTCACAAGAAGCTTCGTCTTTAATCTCGAACAACAACGACTTAAGGGGCGTGTGGAGACTTATCTAATCTCTTTCTCTTGCTCTCTCTCTCTCTCTCTCTCTCTCTCTCTCTCTCTCTCTCTCTCTTATTTGTTATTGTTTTGTTATCAGTTTATTCGTAATGATAAACATTATCTATTGTACTCATTAGTTATCATATAGCTTAAAATCCATGTATAAGTACTTTGGCGTTCTCCCTTATTGAATATATATTCAATAGTTCTTTATAATGTTTGGTAATATATGGATGTCCAATTTTGTTGGGTCTTTTACTTTCTTTTACTTATGGGACATTTGGACGTATAAGAGTTTAGATTGGCTTCATATAGAGCATTGACAGATTAATAATCATAAAGATAATACAAGCTTTTAGTTTTTCATTTCATACTGCAATTTTTCTTCTAGTTTAATGGTATAAATTCCATTGTTTTTGAAGTAATGATATTGAACCCCTTTTGCCTATGTTGGAGTTGTAGTTTTTACAATAAGGTTTTATTTTTCATATTTTTATTTTGCTTTTATTTTAATAGATATAATATATTTCTCTTTTGATAGTTTTTTGAAAATTCTTGTTTGAGTTTTTTTTTGTGCTAGATTTTATAGGTCTTTGTTGCCTTACATTTTAAGCTTAAGGTTTTTAAAAGGATTTATTTATTAAAATATCAAATGAAAACCTTTCTTTTGCCTGGTCATATTACAATTCTGCTTAGCATTGAAATTATTTGACTAATTCTAAATGAGAAATGATTTTTATTATCGAGATGGAGCCATTACAAAATGGTTGAGTTATTCTTTTGCAAATAAAATCAATACATTTAATATTTGCAATATCCAATGCTGATTTTCACACGTTTGAAATGGTACTTGCACTCAAAATTAATTTTGTGAGGCAAATGAATGATAAATTTATTTGTTGGAATAATCTTTTATTTCTAATATTAGTCATAATGTTTAATATTTAATTACCTTTTCTTTATTGCCAATTTCATATTGTCTTTAATCTTCAATTATCTTTTTTGTAATGCTAAATAGCTTTTTCTTTGTTGTCAATTATTATAGAGGATTTTTTACTTTAAATATTTATGAGTGGATTTATTTCGGTGATATGAAAGTTCCATAATGGGATATAAATTAAATATGTAATCGTGTTTCTCATTTCTACTATATGTAGGTAAGCTCATTTATTAATTTTTCTTTGCATTATGAAACTTGCAACATGAGTTTTGTGTTTGTCTCTCTCTTTTTACAATCCAATATATATGATGTTTTAGTTATTTGATTCTCATGCTTGTGGTTGTGTTATATGATAGAAGATTGAAATACTCATTTTTATTCTTTTTTTCCCTTTAACTTTTATCTCTGTACTTCCTCCTAATAAATCCAAGCATCTGCACTTTGTTCTAGGTGATTGCACTTCTCGATGAGCTCCTAGATGTATTTAGTGGTTCATTATTTTGTTTGTTATAAATACATTCATATGCATGAGATAATTATAATAGTATTTCCCATGGCAAGCTGGCCAAAATAAAGCAAAATCCTTTAAGGGGATGTTCAAGCTTAAGCAATTCTAGAAATTAAAATTTATAGTCTTGTTATCATAATGATTGAGAAAATGTAAATCATAAAAAGCAAAAGCCCAAAATAGCATTTAACTAGACATTCCAAGCATCTAGCATTTATTAGAAGATATTGCCAAGAAACTCTTGTAAATCATAAAAGTAAAACATAAAAAGGAAAATTTTAAAAAGAAATTTCAAAAACAAATTAGAATACTACAAATGACTTGAAAATGAAATGACACTATTAATCAAAGACCTTTAGTAGATTATTGATCACCATATAAATCTCATAAATGATTTATAACGTCCTCCTTTTAGATTTTTTTGCACTCTTTTATCTTGGACTTGTTTCATTTAGTTAATCATGCTTGAGACAAGAAAAACATCATCATGCTCTATGTTAACATCTTCAACCATTTCATCTCCATGAGGTTGCCCAACTCTCAGGATTGATACCTTGCCCTACTCACTCATTGATCATGTCGGGGAATATAATACATATCTTCATTATCTTTTCAAGATCATTCGCACTCCATATACAAGCTTAATCTGTGACGATATGTTACCCATTTTGTCATACTCTAAATGCTTGTTCCACATCTTTTCTAAAAACTTCTTGGTCTTTAACAAATAAATTTTCCCTTATAAAAGATGGTTCAGAAATTGTTTGGATGAGTCAATACATAAATTCACCCTTGTATTTTGCATAAAAAATCGTATGACATCCTTAACTTTTACTTTGACCAATTAAACTATTCAACTTATAAAATTGGGCATGCTAAAAACTTTATTTGACTCATTGAATACCTTAACTTGTGAAATTAGATCAATTAAACACCAATTGGATAGTTAAAAATGTATAATAATTATTTCAAAAGTTGTGCTAATGACATATCAAATTAAAATTTTGCGTATAAAGCCCAAAATCTTAAAATTTGTGAGATTATTATAAAAAGTGAAAAAGTGTGAGATTATTGTTTTTAGTGTAAGAAAGTGTGAGATTATTATAAAAAGTGAAGTTTAAGTTACAACAAGATTAATTATAAAGTTTACGCTACGATAAGATTTTTTTTATCAAAATTCAGAGGTTAAATTATGTATTTCGCGTTATTTCGATTAAAGTAGCATATTTTGGATATATTCCATTAAAAAGATAATATCTCATTTTATAGTGGTGCCTCTATACCACAAAATCGTAATGTGGTGCAATATCATTAATAAGATCATCAAATAATGGAGATTCATCTAATATAGTAATATCATTATTAGTACTAGCTATTTGTCAAACAATGCATGCCAAATCCATAAATTAGTACTATCATTTTAAACTCATGGGTATGTGTGCCATGCCAAGCTGTGGAATAATTTTTCTAATGCCAATGCATACTATCTAAACTTCCAAGCATACCTAAAAATCCGCGATCCTGGTCGTCTTTTAGTAATTGTGCAACATCATTTTTATTGGTTTTCTTAAGTAATATTCTTCAAAAATGCCTGTTATAGCACAGCCAAAAACGTTTTAAGCTTTCAATTATAGTGTTATCTCCAATTTGAATATATTCATTCAATATATCAGCTGCTCATCCATATGCAACCATCGGCACAGTAGCTATTATTTGTTGTGAAAGACTCAATCTAACATTTTCAACAGCATAAACTTTTTGTATAAAATAATCACCATAATTTTCCATAAATTATGAAATGCATTTGAATAATTTGATATCCATTTGAAATCGACATATAAATTTTTTTGGCATATATGTTGAATTATTATCTTTAAAGTAATCATTAGCAATTACATCATGACACTTCTTCCTACGATAAACATAACATCCACCAGATGTAGATCCACTATGAGGATGTTTTTTACTATTTAAAGATGCTGAAACTACTATAGGAATATGAATTGCAATTGCTTGAACCAAATTATGACCCATGTTATTTCTTAAGGCATCATCTTCTAGTAATTCATCTAGTAATTTTGTGGTCATTGAAAATGAAACTATTGCTTGACAATAAACTATTAGAGTCATAATAAAAATTTGATGAAGACATTGGTTTGTCTTGACATCTATATAAAGAGAAAATGATATACATCAAAAAACAAAAAAAATACAAAAGAAGCAAAAAAAAAATGCTTTCTAGATCATTTGTAAAATTATAAACATATAATGAAAATATTCAAAGCAAGCATGCTAAGGTTTAACCAACAGACACAATAGTGATATAAAAAATGACCAATCATATTGATGTTGTTAAACACAATAAATGTTAAGCTAGTAATCATACATTTAGTTGATCCAAAATTTAAATGATTAGAGAGTTAAAGATAATAAATAAACAAGGAATATAAAAAAAGAAAGGCTTGAATTTTCATAGCATTTTAGAGTAAGTACATATTTTCAACCAGCGTTTTAATTCCATGTTATAAAAAAAATCAGAAGGCTTCTAAATGTGTATACCAATCCAATTCAAATAAATTTAAATAATACACAACCCATTGATAATTCTGCCTAGCTGAGTTCAATAGTATAAAAGAAATTTTAAAAAGTGAAAAATTTAAGAATTTGAATAAATTACATGAAAATTGATTTCAGGTAGGAAAAGGCTTCAACTTCTAAAATTTCCAAATCACATATCAAAGTCGTTAGAAAAAATCACCTAAAAGCCTAAATGATAATCTAAATTCTCATAAAATTACTTAAAAAACCATCTTTAGAGCAAAGAATATAATAGAAAGACTTGAAGTTAGAAAAACCATAATGATAGAAGAACTTGGATTAGTGAGAAAATGCTTTCTATTATAAAGAAAGAAAAAAAAACATTGTATTTAAGGTATCAAAGTTACTATTGTCTATTTAGGGATTTCTTATTAAGAATGAGGTTTTATTAAGTTTTATTTATTGCTTTTTGTTTCATTACTTGTTGCTCTCTATGTCATTCTTCTTTAATTTTTGGAGAAAATGAATTATTCTAGCTTTAATTTTAATTATATATAATTTTAAAAAAGTAATGCACGTCATCGTAAAATCCTATTTTAATTAGTATGCATTGGAGAGCCCTTTTTAAAATTCAACCTCTACAAATAGATTGATAATCATATCACCATTCAAAACTTCTATTTAATAAGGTTGTAAAGATCCATATTCCCAAAGTACGAATTAAATGTGGCGGTTGTAAGGAAAAAGTAAGAAGATTTTCAAAAATAAAAAATCAAGATAATTAATACTTTTACATCAATGACTCGCTCTTTTAAATTATGTTCTTAATTTTGCTTGTTTATGGTCTTATAAATTTCATACATCCAAATTAAACTCCTCTAAAAATCCTAACATGTTTCCTAAATCTTTCATAAATAAAACAAAAGATATAAGATGCTTTGAATGATTTTCTAAGAATAATATTAAAATGAAGGTTTTAGATCACGAGAATAATTAGGATCTAGGATCTTATGGTAGCAAAAAGAATGAAAAATAATTACTATATTTTTTACCAATAAGATGAAAAAAAAAAGTCAAAACCTGAAGCAAATTGGAAATGTAGAACTAAAAGAAAATTTGGAATGCAGAGAAAGTAAAACCTAAAGCTAAGGAACAAGGAAATTAAATTTTACCAACAAGTTAAAAAAATCAAAAAAGAAAAATCTACGAACATAATATTTTCACAATACCTAATAATACCATCAATTTGTTCGGTTTAAAATTAGTGAGAGGGTCTATCGGGATTGCGTCTATCTGGAGCTCCTTGTGATAGAGTGAATTAATAGGCCGCATAATGGGTGGAAATAAATAGAATTTAGGAGGAAAAAAGAACAAAATGAGAAGAATATGAGAGAAATTAAAGAAATTTATAAGTTGAGAAAATAAAGAGGATTAAAGGTGACATGAAAATGATTAAGCAATTTGATTTGTATATAGAATCATGTACCATTTACAATAGTATCACCTCCTATTTATAGGAATTCTAAGAGTGCTCTCTAAGAAAAGTGAGTATTCTATAATATTTACATATTACATTAGACTATACAAAATATTTACAGTTGCTATTTTGGCCTATTGCCCATCAATGCTTATTTTCTATCTTCCTCTTCTTAGATTTTGCGGTTGGATTTTGTTTGTTTGGGCCTTGCTCTTGGGCTGACATCAATAATGCCTCTGCGCATGGGTCTTAATTTTTAGATACTTAGTGAAAGGTCAACTGCACTTAAGAGACAATTAGTCTTAAAGCCTCTAAATATTATATACGAATAGTTGGTTTACCCTTCTCTTTGTTTCTCAACCCCTCATCTATCTAGACAGGTTATAAAAAGAAAGTGAAGGTTGTAAAGATATATATTCCCAAAGTACGAATTAAATATGATGGTTATAAGAAAAAAGTAACAAAATTTTCAAAAATAAAGTCTCAAGGTAATTAATATTTTTACATCAATTACTCTCGCTCTTTTAAATTGTGTTCTTGATTTTGCTTGGTTATGGTCTTATAAACTTCATACATCCAAATTAAACTCCTCTAAAAATCCTAACATATTTTCTAAATCTTTCATCAATTAAACAAAAGATATAAGATGCTTTGAATAATTTTCTAATAATAATATTAAAATGAAGGTTGTTGATCATGGGAATAATTAGGATCTAGGATATGATGATAGCAAAAAGAATGAGAAATAATTACTATATTTTTTACCAATAGAGAAAAAGGCAAAACCTAAACGTAAATTAGAAATGTAGAACTGAAAGAAAATTAGGAATGCAGAGAAAGTAAAACCTAAAGTAAAGGAACAAGGAAACTAAATTTTACCAATAAGTTAAAAAAAAATCAAAGAACAAGAATCTAAGAATATAATATTTTCACAATACCCAATAGGACCATCAATTTATTCGGTCTAAAATTAGGGAGAGGGTCTATTGGGAGTGCATCTATCTAGAGCGCCTTGTGATAGAGTGAATTAATAGGTCACGTGCCTATTAGTTGAAAAAAGAAGGGATGGAAATAAAAAGAATTTAGGAGGAAAAAAGAACCAAGTGAGAAGAATATGAGAGAAATTAAAGAAATTTACAAGTTGGAAAAATAAAAGGGATTAAAGGTGACTTGAAAGTGATTAAGCAATTTGATTTGTTTGTACTAAATCATGTGCCATTTACAATAGTATCACCCCCCATTTATGAGAATTCTAAGAGTGCACTCCAAGAAAAGTGAGTATTCTATAATATTTATGTATTACATCAGACTATATAAAATCCTAAAATAACTTGGGTATTTACAATATTTGCAATTCTTATTTTGGCCTATAGCCCATCTATGTTTATTTTCTATCTTCCTCTTCTTACATTTGTGGTTGGATTCTATTTGTTTAGGCCTTGCTCTTGGACTGACATCTATAATGCCTTTGCGTATGGGTTTTGGTTTTTGGATTCTTAGTGGAAGGTCAATTTTACTTAAGAGACGATTAGTCTTTAAGCCTCCAAATATTATATACAAATAGTCAATTTACCCTTTGTGGCCATGTGTTCAGGTAACCAAAGAGTCATGCTCGTTACTCGATTGACCACGTGTTTAGGCAATAAATGTGATGTCTCTATATTTCTTAACCCCTCATCTATCTAGACAAGTTATAAAAAGGGGAAGAGAGCAATTCAGTTTACATTATTACATTTCTCCCCCTTTTTCGACTGCCTTCTTTAGTTAATTTAATATGACTTTTAGGCAATCTTGTTTCAGTCCTTAAAAAATTCCCAACATGCATTCATTTGAAAATCTTTATCAAATTTGATCATATTCTCCATGTTGATTTTAATCCCCTATTTTCTGATATTTGATCCCCTTAACATTTTAATCATCTGTTGAGAAAGGAATCATATTCTTTAATTTACTGCCTTTGCTTCTATTGTCCTCAAGTTTGAATATATATATATATATATATATATATATATATATTTTAAATTATTTTAAAATGTTTGTAGGTTGACAACAAATTTGTATTATTAAAATATTTATAATGAATTTGTGTCAACTAAGGTAAAAACATGTGTGTATGTGTATTTCTAACATTATTGGTACTATAACAAATATTTTGACAAAACTCTACTAAAAGTAGCATTATCAAATTATATGGATACTACTATGATTTCTTAAATAATTATATATGCATGATAATGTCAATGTTGTATTCAAATGTAGTCTATAAGTTGAATTGTTATATATTAAGTCAATAATTGTCAGTTATTATGTTATTTTAATATTATGAGATAGCTTTAATATTAAAATTTATAAATGCACAATTTATGATAACTAATTAATTCATTACACCGGGTTATATGCATATAAAAGTTGCAAGATTGAGAGATTATAAACTAATTCGACATGTAGATTGAACTGTCGATCCAAATGGGTGGATATGTAGGTTGCTAGGGAACATCAATCTAAAGGAAGATATAATAGCTTTAAGGAATCATCATTCTAGAGGCGTTGGAAAAAAGAAATAAAAAAAGTAGAGGGATTAAAGATAAGAAGTAAAGAGATAAAGAGAAAAAGGTAAAAAGCACAGAGTTTTTTGTGACACAGGGTGCACGGTTTATACATAAAGATGGGCAGACCTTAGACTAGTGTGATGTTATCATAAACCATCACCTTGAGTTAAACCCATGCTAGGACTTGGATGGGTCTAAGGCTACCAATATATATATATATTAAAGATATACAATGTATTTTAAATGTTATAAATGTTATAATCACTTCAACTATACTTCAAGCCTCTTCTAACCAATCAGTTATCATCTTACCCAATTAGATGAAATGAGGATTTTTAACGAATTTCTAACAATCAAATTCTATCTTATAGGCACACTTCCATGTATCAATCATATTAGGTCTAGCGACCTGATAAGGACTCTAACACCTGCAACTTGTAAGGTTATTACAACCCTAGCAACCTAATGATATCTATGGCTATTTCATCTTAGAGATCTTGCCTCATCCTAAGCCATTCTAGCACAACGCATCCAATAGCATAACGCAACCAATATCAAGTCAAATGTATAATTCATTATTTAGGTCAATTAATTTAAATGCATATTTAATGGCATATTACAACATGTATGCATGTTAATATAGGATCTGTGGTATGGATGTATCATGAATGAGCCAAATTATCTAACACTGCTCATAATTAATTTAGCTCACAAGCTTGTCTCCTTTCTCTGCCATCAATCACATGGTGATTTCTAGTTGTAGGACTTAAGCTAACTATTTAAATACTCTATTTTTATTACCATCAAATTTTGATTTATTCGTCATCAACAAAGATTCATAAAATTCTCAACTATCCTTTCTAATTTAGTTTTCTTATCTTAATTGTTTTATTTATCATGATTCTTCTAACTATTAAATTAATTTTCATAATTTCATATATAGTTTTTTCTAATTGTCTTGTCAAAATTTCAGCAGTATTTTCCCTAAAATCTAGATTAACTACATATTTGAAATGCATAATATAACATCTCAACATCAATATACATACATATCTAGATTACCTATATAATTGCATTGCATTGATAATGAACTTACTAAACACGGTTATTGAAAATATCCAATCATCATATAAATGCTAATTCTAGTCACAAGACTAAAGTATTAAAACAAATTTGTTCCCCAAGTGTAAAGTACAACCTTTATCGAGTTAGGTGCATAATTTCATTAAAATTATTTCGCTCTAATCCTTAATCATACTCTAAGCTAGCCATTTGATTCTTATAATTTTCAGTTAACATTAGTTTCCATATTAGAAACTTTTAGCTATATAATTAAACACTTGAAATTTATTGTCAATCGGTTTACCAACTAAAAGTTAGAATGCATATGGAGCCTTGTCGAAGCATTACTAGCCGATCACTAGACTGCCACCGTCGACCACCATGCACGGTGGCAAAAATTCAACTGCCACAAAATTGATAAGCTAAATGTCCATTTGTTCGTAACGACATGGATATCTCATTTTGTAGGCTTAATTTGCAGTGAGTGTGAATCTTTTGGCTTAAAAGGTTCAATGGTCACCATTTTGGGTTTTTCAATGTTTACCACCACACTCAATATAGAAGTACTCAAACAAAATAGGGAAGGAAAGGAATCGATCGAGCCTACCTTGAAGCCTCAGGTCACCGAAAACGTGAGACTGTTACAGCTCCGACTATAAAATACCATGATTTTCTCGAATGGAAGCTAATCCTTGCAAACTACAGCTAGATTAGAGATCCTTGCGATGAGTAGATAGTTTTAGAGTCCTTATTTGTTGGATTCCAAAGAGGCTTAAGTAAAAAGCAAAGAAGAGAAGGGGGAAGTCTACATCACCGAGAAGGAAGGAACTCTCCCCTGAATTTGATTATATAGTCTATTTGGTTCAACTCAAATTTCTAAATGGTTTTTCCTTAATTTTTAAATGGTTTAAATATAGTTTTCTCACGGTTTACGCCTTACTCACTTATTTCTTAATCAAGATAATTAAAACAAAAATATCTCGTTGGCTAGAATTTGGTATTTAGCTTTTCGATTTGATTTCAACTTAATGGATAATGAAAATAATAAATCGGGTTATTTCATATGCATTTTGAGTGCATAGCTTAGATTTCGACCTAAGAACAAAATCGTGGGGCTGGTCTCAAAATAAAAAATATCAGATTAAGGCAAAGATACGTTATATCAAAGCCAAGCATAAAGAAGTCTATATATAGGATGAACAAGCCTTGAATTAGCAAACAATACTATCAAAATAGGCTTCAAATCGATGTAATCACAAATTAAAGGAAAAATTATAATAATACTCTATATTTTATCGAAATTAACTATTTTATCCTTGTATTTTTTTAAATACACTATCATACCTCATGTATTAGATTTATTACACTAATACCACATCCATTCGTTTTTTGCACTTTCAAAAAACAAGTTAAAGAAAAACCTAATTGTCCAAGGTTGTGTTCAGCAACAGTTTTTTTATTAGCTTTTAGAATTTTGACTAGTCAAAACGCTAAGGGCTACTTAAAAATTTGTTCAGTAATATAGAGTTTGCATTAACTTTTAGAGATTAGGGTAGCATTTTGTGAAAAGTTAATTCATGTAACGTTTAGCTTTTAGTATTTCATGAAACGCGAATAAAATAACTAACAACTAAACGCTACTAAAATAACTAACAACTAAACGCTACTAAAATAACTAACAACTATCAAAACAACTAATTTTCTCAAATAGATCTTAAAGTGAAGAAATTTTTTTCATCAACCCTCTTCCCTACTCTCTTTCTCTTTTAGCAAACCAGTCCAAAACCCTCTCTTTATGGGTTTTGCCTTTTCTATCACACTTTCTCTCCCTCCACAATCGCTACCACCTACATCTAAGAATCTCCCCTCAAATCGTTGTTAAGATCTCCTTTCCCCTTCTCATACGCACACACTCTCTCTCCATGGATTAAAAAATCTAACTGTAGATCTTATCTCGATCTTTTTCTAATTATCATATTCTTAATATTCTTTATAATTATAATTTATAAGACGTGTGATTTAAATGAGATAATATAATTTTTTTACTTTTGTAATGAAAATGTTTTAAATTGATATGATTTTTTTGCATCATATTAATGTTTCTATAGATATATTAGATTCATTAATCGAGGTAAAATTATATTGTGTGAATTGATGTGGTTTTAAATTTAAAGAAGCATGATTTTTTTTTCAAAATTTTTAATTGAAAATGCTGATTGGAACATGAGATCTAAGGTTGTAAATCGAGTTTAGGTCCCATGAAAGTTGAGAAATCCAGGCAAAAGTTGGGTTTTAACATATGAGAAATGGAGCTTATGCTGTGGAGGAAAGGAGTTTTTTATTTTCTTTTTTAGTTAGTATAATTGATGTCATTTCATAGTAATTTAAAAGTTAAAAGTTCGAAAAATAGACGGAAGGGTGCTGAGTGTAACAAACCTAAAACATGAAGGTATGCTGGTTTATTTTAAAAAATACAAGGATAAAGTAGTTAATCTCAATAAAATATAGGGGTAATATTATATTTTTCTCCAAATTAAATTCAACCACCTTTTTATTTTTGAGATAATTATATTTTAGCATCCCATTTTTTTTTTCATTTTGGTGTCCCAATGAAAAACAATAATGTTTGAGTGCTTAAATTTTCCTAAACTTTTTATTTTAGTGTTTTCAAATGGCGTGACTTATCGAAATTGTGATTGTACATATGTGGGGCTCAGTTTTTAATTATGTGTCAGCTGAATTTTGTCAAAAAAGACTCACAAAATTTTGCCAAATAAATCATGTTGATGTGAAAAAGCTAAGAAATTCCACTTAAAACCTCCATTTAATGCTCAAAACCTATCTCGTTCTCTTGGTAACCGCTATCGATTAAATTCCTAAAAAAAATAAAATCCAAAGTGCTCTTAATATTTTTGCAAAGTGAAAATGAAAAACAATCATAACCTCAATAAAAATTACAATATAATAATCAAAATAGTAAATATAATAATGTTCTATCTTATTTTTAGTTAATGTGTTACTCTACAAAATAAAATACTATGGTATCTTCAAAATCAGCTAATCAAACTTAGATATCCAATTATTGTTCATACAATACCAATAAAAAAAAAATCCAACTCAAATATTCTTTGATTTTCCTCAATTTTCCTAGCAAACAAATGGAGTATTCACAATAAAAACTCTAAAAAAAATGTTGTTGCACCTTCAAAGCAATCGAGCAACTCCTTCTTTAAGCTTTAAATAAAAGGGTCTTTCTCATTTTCATCGCCAATTCGTAATGCTTTCTTCAACTCCCTCACTTTTTTAGTGATAAATCTCAACCTTCCACTCTGTACTGCCTCTCCAGTTAATTTGAGCAATTGCCCTCACCAACTCCAACAATTCCATCTTAACCCTTGCTTTCTTCATTTTCACACTCACTTCCTCAACAATCTTTTTAATCTTAACATTAATAAGAGAATAAAAAAGTAAAATTATAAGATCAAATACCTTAAAGAGAATGAGATTTAAGTCTAGTTAAAAGGAGATTTAAGATTGGACTCCAGACTTGATTTGAAGAGAATGAGATTTAAGTCTAGTTAAAAGGAGCACAGAGAATAGGGTTTTCAGAAATTTGATCGGTAGGAGTTATGAATGGAAAGATATAAGTAGGGAGTATTAATGGAGGTTAAAGGTGTGGTTTATCAACTTTTCCATATAATATAGATTTATTTGGCAACATTTATAGACTTTTTTGCCAACTCAGTTGCCACATAATTAAAAAATAGGTTCCATATTACACGATTACAATTTCAACAAGTCATATAATCTATAGATGCTAAAATAAAAAATTTAATATATAAATATATATTTATTGAGTATTGAGGAGAAATTAAAAATTGAATTTATTATCAAATTGTATATGCATTTACTATTAAATTATATCTTTGTATGAAAAAATTTAAAATATTTAAACACTTAATCATTGCTAATTCACCAAAAATCATAGCTTTAAATTGGGGTCGAATACATAATTTGACCCCTATACTTTTACATAAAAGTCGTTTGGCCACCTAAACTTTAAAAATAACCTACTAGCCCCTACACTTATTTTTTTGAAATTTATGGACACTTTGCCACATCAAAATTTAGAAAGTGCTACACACTCGCTAAGTGAGCTAGTGATGTCTGAGATGAGTATCTGATTTGGCAGATTTTACACGTCATGTCATCAATTTTGGTCAAATAATAATTAAGTAATCCAATAATAAAATAAAATTAGGTCAAAACATTTTCGTTTTACAATGGACAAGCAGACACTCTCTTCCCCTCAACCTCAACCTCTCCCTTCATCTCTCAGTCTCTCAGTGCTTTGGATCCCTCTCTCAGCTGAAGTCAACCCATCATTTGTCCTGCGATGGACATATCCATTGATTACATAATTTCCAATTGCTCTTGTGGTGTCACAACTGTGATGAAGGTGTCATGGACTGAAGCGAATCTTGGTAGATGGTTTTTTGTGTGCAGGAGATTCAGGGTGAGTTGATTGTTTTATTTATTATTTTTTATATAATTATTTGTGAAAATTATTTAGACACAAGTTTGAGGACTATTTATTTCTATATAGAGAGAGGGGGCGTGCAATTTTTTCCAGTGGGTCAATCCACCGATGCCAGAGCACGTGTAAAATATCATATTAGGTCTACTAAGAAGGATAAGAGATTTTGATGATGAGAAGAAGAGAAACAAAGCAAAAATGTTGAAGGTCATCTTTTGGGTGGTGGTTGTGTTTTTTTTTCTTTGTTTAAGCCAAACATATAACTTAAGCACAAGTAGTTCATGTGCTGGGAAGAATTGAATATGTTAGGGTAGTACATTGGGTAGTGTTGTGGTTTGTTGTTATCGTATGTAGTTTGAATGTGTCCTGAATGTGATTTCAGGTTATTTTATACTGAATATGCAGTAATGAGAATGAAGACCCTGTTTTGAGAAGATGTGTTAAAGTTCTTTCTAATTTTCTGCATCTATTAGTGTTGGATTTTTACATGAATTCCTGTTAAAACGATAAATGGGTAAAGAACAAAAAGATTGACAAAAAAAAAAAAAGAATTTCCCTAGCTTGCACAAACTAATGTAGCAACATTTGTAATAAAATATTGAATTAGTAATTGACAATAAATATAAAACAAGCCATTGTAATAAGGTCATACTAATAATCTAAAAAGCAAATTCAGTACAATTGTTGATCAAGGTTACACCACAGTTAATTAAACCTAACAAAAAGACAGCCAAAATCACAAAATAACATAATAACATCCCCTAACTACTTAAAAGTTGTATATATATTTAATGTTTGCTTGCTTGTGATGCTTGACTACTGCTTCCTTGCCCTCTAGTTTGCATTCTTGTCCTCTGCTGTTGTAGTTGCCTTGCAGTGGTGGCATTCTTTCCCTTCCATTTCAAGCCTGGTGGTCTATATTCAATATCTCCTATCACTACAGCTGAGCTCTTAAGTCTACCAATATTGACCATAATCTTAGCAATGGTAATTGAACTTTGAATTAAATTATAGTAGTTTAAGCATTCATTTGCATAATTAACAACAAATCATACACAACAATAAGCCACACACTACAATAACTCAAACGTAATAAGAAATGACAGACAACAAAAAATGACACACTACAATAGATCAAACACAACCGCAAATGACAAACAACAACAAATCAGACGCAATAATAAATCATACACAACAAGTCACACACTACAATAACTCAACCACAACAGCAAATGATAGACAACAACAAATGACAGACAATAATAAATCATACACCACAAATCACACACTACAATAAATATATCACAAAGAACAACAAATCACAGAGAACAACAAACCACAGTACATTTGGCCCTTATCCTTGTTCTCTCATTTGGCCTCAATGTCAAGTCCACACCCTTAACAACAACATACTTACTCACAGCTTTTTTAAATTCATTTGCATTTTCAAAAACCATCTCCAATTCCCAATAAGGAACTTCTGTTGTTGGATCATCGTGTAACCTCCGCTCTCTTGCCTTTTCCCTCCCTAAATTACCATCATCTCCCCTCTGTTCATCATCACTCACATCCCACTATTTGCATCTAAACCATGAGGATATGGCTCATCTCCCCCATTTTTCCCCTTAAACCTATCATTAATATATTCCTCACCCCTAAACCCTATATCTACCCCAGCTTCATCAAGAAGAATTTCCTCAGTTGCATTGCATGGTGGAGCCCTTATTCTTCTCTTATAAACTCTCACTATTTCTCTTGCCGCTTTAAGCTCCTCATCAACCTCACTTTCCAATTGCTCAGCATCATCTAATTCTTCTTCATTAGATCCTTCATCATCTCCAATATTGCCACTCTCATCTTCATTGCTTTCTCCTTCACTACTGTTGTCTATATCTGACCTATGCGCATTTTGTGGAGGCACATGTAACCCTTGCAAAGTTACCCCCGCTATGTTATCTCTTTGCACTCTTGCCCC
Organism: Jatropha podagrica; assembly: GCA_947857235.1. Taxonomy (NCBI): domain Eukaryota; kingdom Viridiplantae; phylum Streptophyta; class Magnoliopsida; order Malpighiales; family Euphorbiaceae; genus Jatropha; species Jatropha podagrica. The sequence goes on along the minus strand of CANUEP010143452.1, from coordinate 783 downwards.
TCTAATATTCTCTATTTGCACACTTGCCTCTCCAATATTCTCTCCTTGCACACTGGACCCTACAGTGTTTCTTTCTTGCATATTTGCTCCAACCCCAATTTTCTCATCTTGCACATTAGCCCTTCTGAAGTCAGCTCCACTTTGAACATTGCTTCCTATCTCACTTAACCCATCCACTTCATTTACTCTCTCATTTACCATATTCTCAAGAGCTAGGATATCATTAACAACCTCAGCTACATTAATGTCATGCTCTACATACAAGTCCATAGTGTCACCATTTTTAGTAAATTCACACATCATCGTCACATTTTCATCACTAGATAATGCAGTTATAACTTCAGTTGCCTCAGCAACCAACCAGCTAATGAGTACCTTGAACACATTACCATACCCCATAAGTCTTGCTCTTTGCACAATGTAAGGTACTGATAAGCAGTCAGTGTCCACATTTACTTCTATAGTCACATGACTACCTATATATCTAGTTCGTGGCTCCAACTTAAAATACCCACCATGGTGCCATCACAAATTAATCAATTTATCCATTGTAGTATACTAATAAACAAATCAACAAACAAAATAGGGAATCTCAATGATAAAGAAACAAACAAAACATAAAAAGTTAAACTTTAAAAATAATTAGGGAAAATTATTATTTCATCCCTGAGTTTTTACCAAATTAATAACTTCGTTCATGTATTTTGGTCAAATTATTCGGACGTCCCTAAGGTTTGGTTCCGTCTAACAATCTAGTCCTTCCGTCCAAAAAGGGCTGATTTT